>PVIR01008205.1:0-57670 GCA_004026965.1 Petromus typicus
TTGGGAGTATAGCCATTTTGACAATATTGGTTCTTCCTACCCAGGAGCAAGGTATGTCTTTCCATTTTTGGATATCATCTTCTATCTCCTTTTTCAGAGTGCTATAGTTTTCAGAGTAGAGGTCTTTCACCTCCTTTGTTAGATTGATTCCTAAGTATTTTATTTTTTGGGATGCTATTGTGAAATTGAAAATGTAATTAAAAACTTGCCAACAAAGAAAAGCCCTGGACCTGACAGTTTTACTGCCGAATTCTATAAAACTTTTAAAGAAGAGTTAGTGCCTCTACTTCTGAAACTCTTCGGTGAAATTGAAAAGGAAGCAGTGCTCCCAAACTCATTCCTGGAAGCAGCCATTACCCTGATTCCAAAAGCAGAGAAAGACCCAACCAAAAAAGAGAACTACAGGCCAATATCTCTAATGAATATTGATGACAAAATCCTCAATAAGATCCTGGCAAACAGAATGCAGAGAATTATCAAAAAGATTATACACCCTGACCAAGTTTGATTCATCCCAGGGATGCAAGGATGGTTCAACATACGTAAATCAATCAATGTTATACACTATATTAACAGGCTTAAGGAAAAAAATCATATGGTCATCTCAACTGATGCAGAAAAAGCGTTTGACAAAGTACAACACCCATTTATGTTCAAAACTCTACAGAAGATCAGAATAGATGGTCTCTATCTCAAACTAATAAAAACTATCTACGAGAAACCTTCAGCCAGTATCATACTAAATGGTCAAAAATTGAAACCTTTCACACTAAGATCAGGAACAAGACAAAAGTGTCCTCTATCACCATTTCTGTTCAATATAGTTCTGGAAATATTAGCCATAGCAATTAGGCAAGAGAAAGAAATAAAAGGAATACAGATTGGAAAAGAAGAAGTTAAATTGTCATTATTTGCTGACAACATGATACTCTATCTAGAGGATCCTAAAAACTCAGTTAAAAAACTGCTGGACCTAATTGCCAATTTTAGCCACTTAGCTGGTTACAAGGTCAACGTTCAAAAATCAATAGCCTTTGTGTACACAAACAGTAGACCCACTGAGATAGAAATTGGAGAGTCAGTCACTTTGAGTCTTCTTAATATTTGATAATTTGTATTAATCCTTTAATGCTATTGGAATTTATTTTGCTCATTTTCTAAAGTTAATTCTGTACTTTTTTCTCATCTGACTGTTGTACTATTTAGGACTCTGCAGCAAGGAATAGAATTTTCTCTCAGTAGCTTAGAAAAATAACTTATTTAATCAGATTAGGTATTTTACACAACTGATAATAGGGGTTGAAAAAAATATGATTGTAACTAAAGTTCTAGGGATAATAAAAGGCCAAAAGTATGACCAGAGAATTGTATCTGGACCCACACCATTTCTGCGGCCACCACCATGTCAAGAATGGCCTTTGCTTTATGGCTATATTACTGCTTCCCTGTATCATGAAACTGATCATGTGACCCATGTCAAACATAACCACAACAGAAGTCCCATGTTATGTCTGCTCTGAAAAAACCCTCAAGCATGCATATTCAATCAGCCCAACTTCATCCTGCACCCAGCTGCATCCCAGCAAAAAGGGCACAAGTATTCGAATTCAGACTGTCGAATCAGGGCAGGATTCACAACATTGAAATTTCTCCCCTCTATACAAAGACATGAAAACACATATAAAATCTGGTCCACAGTCAAACAAATTAGTCTCTCAACATTTCTCCTAAATGTCCTGATTACTTTAAATTAATTATCTAAGAGAAGAGGTCTATAGGTTATAACACTGGAAAATGTAATTCACATACTGAAATTTCATCCAAATCCAAAAATAAAAGGCATGTATTCTGCAGCCAGACTTCCCTGGCTTAAATTCCAGCTTTGAGTCTTACTAGTTGTGCAAGTTGAGCAAATTAGTTTCTCTAGTTACCTCACGTATAAAATATAGATGGCTAATGCTTACTTCATAGGACTTTCTTGGGCATCAAATAAACAAACAGTGTCAGACAGAAAATTAATACTTTGTGTTTTCGTGAGTTTTTCAGTCTTCTTCCCCAAGGTATTCTTGGTCCTGCTTGAAATTTTTTCCATTTACTTTTACCCTTAACTTCTGCCCTGAGCCAGTTTTCAGTCTGAGCTGTCAAATTCTGTTCTATTTCACAACTCTGCACCTTAGACATTTGCTTCTGATGCGGAACTCTGTTAAATGCTATCTGAAATGATTTGTAAACTGTGGCTTGATTGCACAACACAGCAATACAGAGCAGCAAAGCAGAGGTAAAAATTATCTCCAAGAATAACAGGAAGATATTGAAAGTGATTGTGACACTCTGCCCAACATAATGAGCTACTTAATAGTACTATACTTACTAACCATTTCCTACAAACTTGGCTTTGTACTCAATATTTCAAGTTCATTATATCATTGCATAATTTGCAATAAGATCTTGAGGTGGTATGAAAAGTGAGTATTATAATTCTCATAGATCTCAAGAACATGTATCTCAGGGAGTTTGACTACTGTGGTACTGGTATCCTATTAGTGACATTAACAAGTACCACTAAGTGACTAGAAGTCAAAAGTCTTAAATGGATCACACTGAGCTGAAAGAAAGTTGTTTCTAGGGTTGTGTTCCTCCTGTAGGGCATGCAAAGAGGCTATTCCTTGCATTTCTGGCATCTAGAGGCTCAGGTCTAGAACTTCTATTTTCTCAGCCAGCCATAGGAAGCCAAGTTCTTCTCTCTCTGCTGCTCTTCTGTATCTTCTGCTACTTTTCTGGATCCTAATGGATTACGTGGGACCCACTGGGAGAATCTTCCTCTCTCAAGGCCAGTTGATTTGCTATTTTTTCTGTATGTCCACAATCACCTTCCTGCCACTTTCCTATTACTTTCCACTTCTACGTAGTTCAGATCTTCAGTTCATGCTACCAGTTCTCCTGGTTTAAAGATATTTGTTCTCACAATAAGTTGCCAGGGCCAGCTGGGCAGAGCAATGGGATAAGCAAGCCGAGGGGCTAGGATGAGAAATAAATCTGGACAGAAAAGTAGAGTTGGAAGGGCTCATCAGTCAATACCGAGTGAGAGCCATGTTTATTTAACAGTCTTCTTTTATAATTTCTTAAGTACTGCCTACAAACCAACTAGCTTTATTCACATGTACAGAAAAAGAAAGAAAAGTTAGTGAAAAAGGGTGGAATCCTTGGCTTGTTTAATCTCATACAGAACTGGTGGGCGGGGTGTGCTGACAGCTGTTTTAATTTAATCTGGTGAAGGTGTGTAGAGGTTCTTAGTTAAACCTGGCACTAGGGTGTGTTAAGGTCATAGGTTAATCTGGCACAAGGGTGTGTAAAGATTCTTAGTTTATCTGGCACAAGGGTGTGTAAAGATTCTTAGTTTAATCTGGCAAAGACAGTAATTATCCTTCAGGAAAGTAGACAATGTTGGGCTCTGATCCAGAAATCAGGCTGACTTTTCTCTCCTGCATAGGTAGCCATGGCACTGTAGGAAATGGCTCCCAACAAAAAATACAGTGGAGGAAGTATTAGGCCATTCATGCAAATATCAAGTTTTACCTCCATACTGCCTCAACAGTCACTATTGGACTTTGTGCAAGAGTGGATACTCAAAAAAGCTTATTAAATGAACAAACACCTTCTTAAAATAATCATATTATATTTAATAGTTCCTTTTCTCCTTTCTATAGAAAAATTTTATAAATTTACTATTTATTTTCATATCCAAATTTTGTACAAACCTCATGGTATATGTCATGTAAATCCAATTCCATGTTTATTCTTAACCATATCTTATGGGTGAAAATTTAAATAATGTTTCCCATATTTCAATAGATATTTCATAGCAGACAAATCTGCAGAGCTGCCATCCTTGACCTTAAACCTAAATAAAAATGAAATAACCAGAAAGAGGGGGCAGATAAAGGTGAGAACTCTGTTTTTACCAAAAGATGCAAATTTTAATATCCAAAGTTATTATATTTATGGTCTTGGAAAACTACTTAATTCAAAATAGCATCATCCAGTTTCATATAAATCACAGTATATTGGAAATGCCATTTAAATGACAGTATAGAGATTTTTTAAAGGAAATTCAAAGTCTGACCGAATCTCTAATAAATACCTTGGAAAAATAGCATCACACTCAGCATAGCAGATCCATAATATAAGAATGATAGATAAATAGTTAGATTATTAACTATGACTTTTTCTTGCTTGCAAGATGAGAAAATTGTTGAAAGTTGTTGAAACTAGCTGATAAGTAAGTAGAATTTTTTAGCCGATCTCTTAATTGTTTGTTTACAATTTTTATACTAAAATATTTAAACAAAAAGAAAAGAAAACAGTAGATTACTATTGAAATATGTGATCTCAGAAGATAAACATTGAATAAGTGTCAATAGCGGTTCACTGATTCTCATCTGAATCCGTGGTCAAATTTTTATGTACTTAGCTTGTGGCACATTTATCACTGGCAAAAGAATTGATAGATAATAAGAGGAAATATACTTGTAAACCAAAGAGGGAGTCATGCTGAAGCAACTCAACAGAAACTCTCCTAAATCAGGCATGGTGGCTCATGCCTGTAATCCCAGCACTCAGGAGGCAGAGGCAGGAGGATTGCTGTAAGTTCACAGCTAGATAGTGAGTTAAGAGAAAGGCCAAACTACAAAGCAAGGTACCATCTCTCAAAAAAAAAAAAATCTCTTAGTATTATATATTGATAATATATGGTCAAGATTAGTAATTGGCTGGGCTGGGGATTTAGCTTATTGTTTCCAGCGTCTGTCTTTCAAGTGCAAGGGCCCAGGTTCGATCCCTGGTAATCACATGTACAATACTGGGTGTGGAGACTCACGCCCAGCAGCAATCAGTACCACACATTGCAGTACTGGGCGTGGTCGGTCACGCCTGTAATCCCAGCACTCAGGAGGCAGAGGCAGAGACAGGAAGATTGCTGTGGTGTGAGTTCAAGGCTGAGCTCAGGGCCAGCCCAAACTTCAAAGCGAGACCCTGTCTCAAAAAAAAAAATAAATAAATAAATAAGATTAGTAATTGGCCGACTTCCATTACTATATGGCATTTATCATATTCTATGCTAAAAACAAAGATGATCGAATAGTGAGAAGATCTCAAGGTTTAGAAGAGTGAGAAGTTGACAGAAGGTGGAAGCTGTGAAAATCATATGCCATCTGGACACAGAATTTAAGGATGGTGAATGAAACTTGAAAGACCCTAAGATGTAAGTGTTGGTGACTGTGTCTTTACCCACACTCCAGCAACCTCTGCAGCTTCTTTCCTTACTCCTCATACTACAAATAGGAAGAAATTCATCAGCAAGACCTCTGCATTCCTCTAACTGGAAATGAGGTGAATTTGAAAGGAGAGTGTGTCCAGTGCACAGACCCTCAATGTTCCCGTGAGCTAGATGACTTTCTTGACTTGTGAGACAGAGACAATAGTTGCACTCACATATTGTTGTATAATTTAATACCAATTATTATGCAGCTTAAATAATAATTGGACTTTTTATCATCCTTAGATTACATTAAATATTCAAAGAAAGTAGCTGATTTATAACCACATGTAATTTAGATTTTAACATCTAACATCTAATGATTTTTAAATCATAACATCCAATGATTTTAAATCAATTCCAAAATAAAGCTGGGACGTATCATAAAGCTGATGATCATAGCCTTTACCTTCATTGTTTATTCTTCTTATATTTAAAATAGGCAAATTATTTAAAAGAGTAATTCTAGATAATGAAATGTTTCTTTCAATAATAGCATCAGCTATTTTCAAAAACTGTGTCTCTCTGTCTCTCTCTGTCTCTGTCTCTCTCTGTCTCTCTGTCTCTTGCTCTCTCTCTCTCTCTGTCTCTCTGTCTCTTTCTCTTCCATTCTCAACTGAATCCTGTGGCTTTATATGAAGCTACAACCTTACTCTCCTCTTTTTTTTTTTTTTTTCTATTTTTCAACAAGTCCTCACTAAGATACTAAGTTGCCTAGGCTCAGCTCCAACTTGTGGTCCTCTTGTCCCAGCTCCAAGCATGCTGAAACTACAGGAATACACTACCATTATGTTCTTATTTTTGAAAACTTCATTATAAAATAGAATGAATTTTTTAAATGAATCTTTTCTGCCAGTTCATTTGCACCACAATTAAACATAGCTCGAGGGTGACGTGATGGTCTAGCAAAGAAGGAAATCATCTGTGTGCCACAGTTTTAGCCTCGGGATAGTGAAATGTTCATCAATGAAGAAGGGAGAAAGAAATCAACCACTTGGCTGAGAAAGAAGGATCATAGAGTGATGTTATGGTATTATAGAAATATCACTGGACAACATAGTTAGCAAAATATGTCTTAAATCCTTTTTGCCTGTAAGTACAGGATTCATAACAGTATGAATTAAAAATATTTTTCTTAATGTAAAAAATTGCCAACATGATGCCAGTTGAAGTCTTTATGCTTCCCTTCTTTGGCTGTTTTTAAGGAGAACCACTTTGGATCAAAGATCTTTTAATGAAAACTACATCTGGTCTGAGAAACAGCTGCCAATTTCCATCCTGTTGTGAATTAAAAGAACTAAATTCGAAATCAACTTAAAATCAAAGTGTAGGAGGGAAAGTTGCCAAATGCTTCCTTCAATAATAGCACAGGCTGTTTTCCCGAGCTCATTGATTACTATGGGCTCTTCTGCTTGGCTGACCCAGGTTCGCTCAAACCTGCCCCTGAACATCTCTAAGACTTCCCTCCATGAGTCTAACCCAGTGAAAAGTCAGTCTGCTTCCTTAAAAAGTGAGGTAAGGAAAAGAGCCAATGCTGATAATGTTTAAGGGATTCAACAACCGAAAAAAATCTGTCGACTTGGTCTGTGTTTAACTATGGCACCAGTTCTGAATAATTCTTCATTTAAAAGAACTGCATTTCCATAGTCAGTCCTACTAACAGTTCCCCTCTGGAACCTCAGCCCCTGCATTTTTGTCCTTGCCCTGCTCCTCTGCGCCCCATCTTGCTGTCTCAGCAACAACTCCATGCTCTTCTCTTTTGTTTTCGGATGTACTGTCCATTACTACTGCTCCCTTCTTGTTTCTCTTGGTTGCACAGCCTCCTGTAAGTGATGGTCTACTACTTTATTCAGTAATTGAAAATAATGAACAAAAATACTAACTAAAAATCTATTAGAATCAACGAGGGCCTAAATCCAAGCTTGTCTAGATCCTCATTTACTGAAGAGACCTGGGTTTGAACTCAGATCTCTTGATTTCAAAGTGCACAATCTCTTATCAATCCACTCTTGGCTTTCTTGTTATAAAATTATTATAAGTGCAGATCGGTGCCTCCAATATGCACATACACAGGAAACCAGAAACTCTTTGCTTCACACACACAAAACTGAATTTTGAAAAGGATAAAAGCTTCCCAAGTAACAAAACAAACTGATTCACATGTGCCTTTTTCTGTGTAATACATGGAGAAGACACACAACCTGTACAGTGTTCTTGTCCAAAATATTTCACTTGTATTTAATAATGAAGAAACAATCAGACTAATCTGATTTTGACATTCAACATGACAATAGACAAATAGAAATGGACTTCGCAAAAATGTCAATAGCATCAAGACAAAAAGTAAAAAGGTGAGCAGAGTATTCTAAATCAGAGGTTAGCAAATCATAGATAAAATGGAACAAGTGGAATACATCCGGTTGCTACCTCTTTGTATACATCTCACAAGCAAAGTACTTTTTTAAAAAAATGCTGGGGTGAAATTCAAAGGAAGAATATTATTTTGTGAATCATGAATTTTATATGAAATTCAAATTCCAGACTCCATAAATAAAGTTTTATTGGCACACTGTCACACTCATTCATTTACATATTGTCTGTAGCTTCTTTTGCTCTACAATAGCAGAACTGAGTAGTTGCAACAAGACCATATGTGGCCCACAAAGACTAAAATATTTACTTACTATCTGAGCCTTTGCAGAAAAAGTTTGCCAACCTCTTCCCAGTTTAAAGGAGACTAAAAAAAAAGCTTGATCTTTGATTGATTCAAGAATAAGAGAAAAAAGAAGAATATTTGGATAACTGAGAAAAGTTTAATATAGGCTGCATATGAGAATAGTAAGGTTCTATCAGTGTTACATTTTTCTGTAAATGCATTTATGTAGGAGAATTAGCTTGTTCTCAGCAAACGTGTGCTGAAATATGAGGGGTGCAGGTTTATGCTGTCTTCAATACAGTTTCAAATGCTTTGGCAAAAGCTTATGTGCTCTGTATATTCCGAGAGAGGAAAAGCAGTGAAACTAAATACTAGTGATTAGTTAGTGTAAGTAGAAGGTATCTAGTTTTCTCTTGTACTGTTGTTTTTCATTTTTTAAAAAAAAATTGATTTTATTGGTACATTTTATATACACATCATGATCACACTCGACAATTTGAGAATTACCAGCATATTACATAACTTAATTCTCATTTTTTTCTATTCCCCTACCCACCTTACAACCCCCACATCTCCAATTTTTTTTCCCATTTCTTAAAGCTAACATTTTTCCAAATAGAAAGTTGGGAAATTTAAAAAGTGAAAATAATTTTAAAACTCAATATTACTTTGACATACATTCTTACTATTTCACAATACCTATCATACATTTTAGAACTCATTTATACCTTCAGTTTCTCTGAGACTGAAGTAAAGTAAATAAGTAAACAAAAAATTTGATGGTTTAAAAAAAAAGAACACAAAGCTATGTATAGAAGGGACAAGGGCTATAGAAAAGGCAGGAGAAAGGGAAAAAATGAGAATTCAGTCATGTGATGTACTGATACAAATTTTCAATCTCATCATGATCATAATGTGTATATAAAATCAATTTTTTAAAAAACTCAATGTTGGATTTTTTTTTTTTGAGACAAAGTCTTACATTTTTGTAGTTTAGGCCAGCCATGAACTCACTATGTAGCTGGGGCCTCAAACACACCAACCCTCCTGTCTCTGCCTCTCAAGTGCTTGGATTACAGGCATGAGCCACCATGCCCAGCACTGTGGTATGGGGTTACCAAGGATTGAACTCCAGACCTTGCATTTGCAAGGCAGGCACTGGAACCACTGAGCTAAATCCCCAGTCCTCAATGTTGAATTCTGAAAAATCATCTACTGATAAAATTATGTAGTGATTACAGAAGAGACCCCTTCCAATCACTTAGAAAGTGATGATCACTGAACTCAAGCTTAGCTTCAGAAATAATAAATCATGGTCTATCTTCAAAAGTCATAATTCAATGGGTAAACAAATGAATACATATCTGACCAGCCAAATATGTACTTTAAGAGACTAATCACACCTGCAATCCCAGCACTCAGGAAGTAGAGGCAGGATGATTATCCTGAGTTTGAGGACAGCCCAGGCAACACATTGAGTTCAAAGCCAATCTGAACTATAAGGGGAGACCCTGTCTCAAAAAAAGAAAAAAAATGAGAGAATAATCAGAATATTTACAAAAACAGCAAATTACAGCATATTTTATGCTAGCAAGAGGTTAGTCTACTATCCTTTGGACCAGAAAGGGAAATATAATAATATATTTTTGTTATTTTACTGGATAAAAATATTTTATGATATAATAATAAATAATTATGTTATTGGCTAATAATAGTGGACAATAGTTTCATGCATATGTAGATGATTTTCTAGACAGAACTAATGAATTTGGGTTTATAAAAACAAAAATACTATTTCCATCAAGTATTTACCCATGATGTAGATAAAATTCTACATATCCAAGAAGCTTGGGTCCATATTCAATCTGCCACAGATATTAGCATATGTGATAATTAGCTTTGGGAAAACTTATTGAATATACTTTGAGGAAAACATATGTTGTATACACAACTGGATAGTATGTAACAGACTCCAAGTCCTGCAAGCTATAAGCACAATATAAACTGAGCAAAGCAAGTGCCGGTCAACTGATAGAGTAAATGTCAAAATTGGAAATATTTTCTAGTAAAAACTGGATTTTATTGTGCAGATGAAGAGAGCATCTGTGAAGACATTCTTTTGGTGGAATAAAACATTTGTTTGTTTCTCGTGGTACTGGAGATGGGACTGAGGGGTGCTCAACCACTGAGCTACATCCCCAGCACTTTTTCATTTTTTACACTGAGACCATCTCAGTAAACTTCCAAATGTCCAGGCTGGGTTTGAACCATAGACTATAGGAATGTGCCACCACACACAGCTCAATACCATTAAATGTTATGCAGTGTCATATAGAGTTTATAAGTTGTTTTCTATATTTTAATTCTTATGTAAAGGTCTAGAATTTGGGCATTGCAGTAGAAAAATAATACACACAAAAATATCTATGTGTGTTTTTGTATACAAATTCTGTATTTCATATGTGATTATATGAAATAAATATATATGAGAAAATTTTTTGAATTTTATATTTTATATAGTCAACATTTATCCCAGAATGGTGGCACATGCCAGTAATCCTAGTATTCAAGAGGCTAAGGCAGTAGTACTGCCACAAGTTCAAGGCCAGCCTGGACTACACAGCGAGCCTTTTTCTCAAAAATAAATAAATAAATAAATTCTTTTTTTTTTTTTTTTTTTTTTTTTGAAACAAGGTCTCACTTTTGTAGTACAGGTTGGCCCTGAGCTCAGCCTTATTTACAGCAATCCTCCTGCCTCTGAGTCCCAAGTGCTGGAATTACAGATGTGAACCACCACGCCCAGTACTGCAGTATATGGTATTGATTGCTGGTGAGTGTGAGTCTCTAAGCCCGGTATTGCTGTATGTGGTTACTGGCGATCAAACCGAGGCCCGTGTGCTTGTAAGGCAAACACTGGAACCACTGAGCTAAATCCCCAGCCCAGTAAAATCTTTTTTAAATTAAAAAACATTAAAACACATGAGCATACTTTTAGGATGAAGAAATATATACGTGGCATTCACTTAACCATTTACATTCTTCAACTCTATCATGTTGAGTAAATGTTTCCTCTGTAGTATGAACTCTCAGTTTTTTCCTGAATATGAAAAGGTTCTATAATTTTTTGCATAACTCTCATTTCTCATCTCTCATGTAAACAAATCTAATTTTAATTATTTTAATTTGTCAGCGGTCCATTTGCTTGAACTTTATGGGTCTGTATTTGACACAATAATTCCTTATTCCCCGAATCTGTCTTTCTGAATCTTTTTGTGTAGTGTTGAAAATTTATTTCATCCTTCAAAACTTGCCTTCCATTTAATAATTTTTAAATTTTTACATGTTGAGAGTTGTGATTCCGTGATTAACTAATGCCGCCCCTGAAAGTCAAAACTGAAAATTGCTGACATATTTCTTAAGATCAACTTGGTCATTCACCATTTTCCTTTTATTAAAAAATGAATTTTAAACTTCCCATTGCCTGTGAATATGTCTATGCTATTTAGTTTTCAAAGTCCTGAGATCCTTGATGCCCTGCAGAGGAGCAATAGACCTGAGCTCCACAGAAGAGGTTTTTGCCGTAATGCTCCATTGGTGCTATATTAAAACCAATTGTATATACAATATATTTAATTTTTTTCTTCACTAGCTACCTGCTCATTTTAAGCTTTTCTAATTTATGTAATTCTGTAATTTTCCATTTTCTCTCTTTTTCATGGTCCTCAGAACAGGGTTAGTAGATTTCTAAATTATAGCCAATTAAATGAGAAAATGAGGGCATTCATTTATTTTTTTAATGTTGCACAAACCTTGCTTTCCTCTTGAGCTAACGCGTGAAATTTTCCTTCTAAGAACAGCCAGTGACACCGGAACAGACCAGAGCACCCCGCCTGGGTGGAGTTTAGTAGGTGTTTGAAAGTCACAGTCAAAAAGTTAGCAAAAGGAAAAGTTCTAGGCAGAGATACATTTTCTTGTCAATAACACATGGATTAAAGAAAATAAATCCAAGACGACATCCAGGAGAGGCTGGTTCTTTTTATCAAAATGAAAGTTTCACACAGTTTCTAATTATCACGTCAGTATTTCCCAACTTCTAGGAAGAAATTTTTCTGATTAGTTGATTATAATCAACTTTCTTTCATTTATCTCACAATCATCAAAGTCAGCCAGACCGAAGACTAATCCTTTTATGCCACTATCTTTCATGTACATCCTCAGGTGATTTCAAATCTGATGATGTGGTGACTAGCCACTCAATATTCACTACTTTCTATATTATTTATCATTCTTGGTTCATTTCCAAGGACTAAAGGCCTGAGTCATTAAAAATTATATGCCCCATTTAAGCAAGTTTTCTGCATACTTTACTCAGGGAAAAATGCTGAGTGCATTTTCATCTGTGTGAAGAGATTCTTTTTTATGATTTATCAACATTTAAACCTAGTATAAAAGCAGATGCCACCCAGCCTCACACTTGAGTAGTACAGAATTCCTGAAAATAGCAAACAGGGAGAATAAAGTCATTTTTAGAGAGTATCTCCCTTTCATCCATGGAGCACTTATTTTTGAAGGTGGGGGGAGTCCCAGAGTTACTTTTATTTTTCAGTCAGCCCATGTCTTTTAACTTAGTTTCCTTAAATTTAAAAAAAAAAAAAAAAGCCACAGACCATCTCTCCCTCAGGGTAAATTTGACCAACTGCTTACTTTAAAATAACAAATAAATTAGATCTTATTTTACTATATTTAAAGTGTATTAAGCTTTTGAAAATTAAATAACACCTTGGGTTAGATATATATATATAAAGGAGTTATATATATATATATATATATATATATATATATAGAGGAGTTAAGCATATATATATATATATATATATGCTTAACTCCTTTATTTCACACAAATTCCTTGAGACAAGTTATTTTTATTTCCATTTTACAGATGAGAAAGTCACACAAAACTGAAAAATATATCAAAGAGCTCCCTGCCATGTTCGTGTTAGTCAGCTGTGTTCGTAGCTTGAGACTACGCATTAGCATTCAGGGCCTCATCACTGTGTAGTTTCTTTTCCATTTCTGTTGCTCTGTTTTTTGAAAGTTGTATCATTTTCCCTCATTGCTACATCAACAATCTTGTGTTTTCTTATATATAGACTTCAAAATCATTACTTAATCTTGTTCCTACCTGTGCTTTGTAATTACATTACATGTTCTTTAAGGGTAAGAACTCTCCTTGTGGGTGGAACAGGCACTCTGTGTTGCTACTTTCTGAGCCCTGGGCACATGTTGGGCAGCAATGCAGATCCTGACACAGCTCTGCTCTGCCATCTCCATTACCCATCTTAACATTTGCCCTCAGTGAAAACAACTTCTAAGGGCATTCACATCACGGCTTCTATCTTGAAGCTTATGAGTACCAGTGCCAAACAAATTGCCATAAGAAATCATCATGTGTATATATTAGAGAAAGCTTCAAATTAGAAGGAAGAATTCAGAATGGAAAACTGCTTATGAAAAGTTTTCATCTGTCCCAAAAGTAAGTGTAAGCAAAACTCTTTCAAAATAATTATAAATGGGGCCGGGGATATAGCTCAGTGGTTCCTATCTTGCAAGTGCAAGGGCCCGGGTTCGATCCCTGGTAACCACATAACAATACTGGGTGTGGAGACGCACCCCAGCAGCAATCAGCACCACATACCACAGTGCCGGGCATGGTGGCTCATGCCTGTAATCCCAGCACTCGGGAGGCAGAGGCAGGAGGATTGCTGTGATGTGAGTTTGAGGCTGAGCTCAGGGCCAGCCTGAACCACAAAGCAAGACCCTGTCTCAAAAAACCTTTAAAAAAATAATAATAGTAATAATAATAATAATAAGTGAATGGAACAGAGGTAGGAGACAAGATGGTGGGTCACATCCTATTCTACCAGTTGGGCTCAAAACAGAGAAGGGAAAGTTTGCTCACTTGGTGGGATGGAGGACAGTAACTATCAATATTTGTAGTGCTTTTGTTAGATTGTCATCCATGAGCTTCGGGTCAACACAGGCATATTCTTATTTGTACTAAGAACTTTATCCTCATACCAGGTAATGTCTATCTTGGAAACTCACTCTCATCCAGCAAAAGGGAACCACCCTTCCCTGGGGGAGGCCACCCCAGGCTCTGACACCAGAAGTAGAGCCTGAGCTCTCTGGAGCTCATTTCTTCTTAGGACCACTCAGAAAAGCAGAGAAATTCATCACCACTGGCCTGGCTGCTTTATCTTGGATAAAAGTTTAATAATACTTAGCAACCCGAAACATTTTTATGATCAAGTTCCACTACCCAATATAATGTTATTTTTAGTGAATATACTTCAAACCATGTATTTTAGAGTAAAAGATTTGGCAAAATTTTACTTTTGTTCCTTCTTGGCGGGGAAATGTGTTTAATCAAGAACAGTGTCACTTAAGAAAGACGTACAACATAATCCCTGCTTAACTTTTTTAATATACAAGAAATATATGTTAAGGGAATTTCAAGGAACTTATTAAATGGCATATGACAGAAAATCAAAGCCAGGAAGACACAGTACAAATCTCTTCTGACTGCAGCCACAGGTAATGTAAATTATGAGCTATTCCTAAGGTCTCATATTGATATATAGGTGCAGTTTCATTGTGTGTTTTGTTGTCCGTCAATCACTGTTGGACCCAGATGGAGAAACAGTGAGTTAACAGGTATTGAACTCCTCCCAAGTGACGCATGTTCAGCTTCATAGTAATGATGTGCTTCAATTTCAAGACAAGGTGATGTGCTACATAGGTGTTGCTATCATTTATTTCAGATGAAAAAGCTGAGTGCTTCACAGTATTGATAAGGAAACAAATGCTGCATCAACAGCATTATTTTAAAATCTAAAAATTTTAAAATAAAGGAAATCATAGTACATAATTTGTTTTCAGTAAATATGAAAGATTGTCGTTGTTAAATTTTTCCTGTATAACACTTTGTCTAGCTTTCCTGGCCCCTGTTTCTGCCAGGAATGTACCATGCGCTGCTCTAAGTATTGTGCCTATATTATCTAACTTAATCTTCTCAACAATTCATGACATATTCATGACTGCCCATACCAGTGATGGGCAAAAAGAGAAACTGAGAGGTTAACATAGATGCCTAAGGCCTCTAACTAGTGCATCAGAGCAGGACTTGATGTCCAGAGACTCAGTATCCAGTTGTAACAAAAAGACAGATAAACTACATAAGAATCAACAAAGAAATATCAGAGTTGAATCAAACTTTCAAACAAATATATTTAATAGATATCTATATAGTGTTCTACCCAACAACAACAGACTGCATATTTTCAGCAGCACACAGGACTTTATTCAAAACAGATGTTGTGCTAATCTATAAGCCATGTGTAAGTAAATGCAAAACAATCAAAATTATCCTATGCATAGTATTAGATCATAGTGCAAAAAAACTGGAAACCAATGATAAAAGAAACCATAAAAATTATGAAAATTAAACAATACCCTATTGAATAATCAGTGAAACATAGAAGAGATCAAGAATGAATTTAAACAAATCCTAGAATAAAATGACAATGCCAGAACAGCATACCAAAGCCTACAGTGCACAATTAAAGCAATGCTAAAAGGAAATTTTGTAGCTGTAAATGCCCACATCAGAAAAACATAGTGAGTCAAAATAAATAACATAGTGATGTACTTCAAGTCCTGGAAAAAACATGAGCAACTCAAATTCAAAACTCCTTCAAAGCAAGGAGAAAATTCAGAGAGTGGGCCAGAAATTAATGAAGTTGAAACTAAATAATGTACAAAGAATCAGGAAATAGAAGAGCTTAGAAGAGTTTATTCATCTTAGAAAGAATTAAAAAAAATAGAAAATCTCTGACCAGTCTTACCAAAAAAAGGAAAGACCTAATCAAATGAAATTAGAATATAAAAAGGTAAAATCATATTGGATACTGCTGACATCCAGAAGACTATAAGTAATACTTTGAGAACTTAACTTAGCTCTAGTAAAATGAAGAACCCAGAAGAAATGAATTGATTTCTAGATAAATACAAATTACAAAAATTGAACAAAAAGATATTAAACTCTTGCAATCCGATAACAACCAATAACATTGAAGAAGTAACTTTAAAAACTACCAAGAATCTCCCAAATCCCAATGGATTCACTGCCAAATTCTCCTAGAACTTTAAGGGTGATCTAATTCCAGTACTCCTCAGACTCACTAATGAAATTGAAAGGGAAACTCTCAAAGTCATTCCTGGAATCTAGCATCACCCTGATTTCAAAATCAGAGTTAATAACTGAGTCAGCAACATGGCAAAATTTAAAGTCAGCACATAAAAATCACTAGCATTTCTGTACACCAATAATAAACTCACCAAAAAAAATTAATAAAACAATTTCAGTCACTATGGCATAAAGAAAAATTAAATTCTTAGGAATTAACTAGGGAAGTAAAAGATCTTTACAATGAAAACAATAGTATTCTGGAAAAAGAGAATGGGGAGGACATGAGAAAATGGAATCATGTGCCTTCTTTCTGGGTAGGCAGAACTAATATTGTATATAATGATCATATTTCCAAAGCTGATATACAGATTTACTGCAGTTCTGATCCAAATACCAATAGCATTCCTTGTAGAACTGGAGAAGCCATGTTGAAATTCATACAGATCCAGGAAAGACTTACAATAGCAAAATCAATCCTGGGCAATAAGAGCAAAGCAGGAGATATCATAATCTCGAAGTTCAAATTGTACTACAAAACTATAGTGATAAAAACAGTATTGTATTGGCCAAAAATAGAATATGGATCAATGAAACAAATCAGAGGAATTCAGAAACAACGTCACATTCTACTACCCGATCTTTGACAAATGGGGTAAAAACTTACGCTAAAGGAATGATAGCCTCTTAATGAATGGTGCTGGGTAAACATCCACATACAAAAGACTGAATCTAAACACATCTCTCACTATGTACTGAACTAAAAGCAAAATAGACCAAAGATATAAATGTTAACATGGAGGGCTGCAGATTTAGCTCAGTGATTCCAGCATCTTCCTCAACAATGCAAGGTTCTGAGTTTGATCCCCAGTACCACATACCACAATGTTGGGCATGGTGATGCACACCCCCCAGCAGTCAGTACCACATACCACAATGCCAGGTGTGGTGGCATTGTGACATTACAGGCAGATGTCACGCCTGTAATCCCAGCACTTAGGAGTTAGAGACAACAAGATTCCTGTGAATTTGAGGGTAGCCCTGGGCTACATAGTGAGTTCAGGGAAACCTGAACTACAAAGCAAGACTTTGTCTAAAAAAAAGGGAAAAATTGGCTAAACAATAAAATAGATAACATTCTTCATGACACAGGCATAGATAAAGACATTCTGAACAGAATATCAAGACAACAAATAGTACACTAAAGTTTCTGCACAGCAGAGGAAACAAGCAACAGAATAGAGAGAAACTGTAGAATGGAATAAAATGTTGCTAGCTATTCCCCTGACAAAGGACTAATATCCAGAAAATAGAAAGAACTCAAAAAATTAGATATTCCCTAAAATAAATAGATATTTCTCAGAAAAAGATCCAATGGTCAATAAATACATACAAATTTTCAGAATATCTGCCTTTGTTTTGTTTTGTTTTGTTTTGTTTTGTTTTTTGAGACAGGGCTTCACTTTGTAGTTCTGACTGGCCCTGAGCTCACTATGTAGCTCAGGCTGCCCTCGAACTCACAGCAATCCTCCTACCTCTGCTTCCTGAGTACTAGGAGCCACCCACGCCTGGCATTGTGATTGCTGGTAGGCATGAGTCACCCTCCTGAAATTGTTGTATGTAGTTACCAGGGATCGAACTAGGTACTTTGTGCTTGTAAAGCAAACACAGGAACTATTGAGCTAAATCACCAGCCCCAGAATCTCTGGCTATTAAGGAAATATAAATTAAAGCAACACTAAAATACCATCGTACTCCAGAAAGAATTGCTTTCATGGAGCCGGGGAGTTAGCTCAGTGGTTCAGGTGCCTGTCTTGCAAGTACAAGGGCCCAGGTTTGATTCCCCGGTAACCACATAACAATAATGGGTGTGGAGACTCATGCCCAGCAGCAACCAGCACCACATACCACAGTGCCGGGCGTGGTGGCTCATGCCTGTAATCCCAGAACTTGGAGGCAGAGGCAGGAGGATTGCTGTGATGTGAGTTTGAGGCTGAGCTCAGGGCCAGCCTGAACTGCAAAGTGAGACCCTGTCTCAAGAAAAAGAAAAAAAAAAAAAAAAAAAAAAGAATTGCTTTCATAAAGAAGCTGAATAATAACAAATTCTGGCAGTGCTGTAGGGAAGAATGAACCCTTCTACATTGTTGATAGAAATGTAAGCTACTACAATCATTACTCTCAAAAACCTAAAACTAGAAATCTCATATGTCTCAGCTATTTCCCTTCTAGCCATCATGCCAAACGTTAAAGGAAGCATCATATTACAGGGAAACACGTATAACCATGTTTAACAGCAGCACAACTTACAACAGCTAAATTTGGAAGTGGCCTATATGTGCACCAACAAATAAATTAATAAATAAAATATGGCAGTAGTACACAATGAAATATTCCTCTGCCATAAAAAAGAAACAGGAGTCATAAATACGAGTCATTTGTAGTAAATGGACGCACCTTGAGATGATAAGGTGAAGTGAAATAAATCAGACACACAGGCTTAACTACCACATGGCTTCCCTTATAGGAGAAACCAAACAATATAAATAAAGAGCAAAATAAAAGACAGATAATAGGAAGTAGTATGATAGATCTTTTGTAAACAGGAAGGGACTAAGAAATGGAGAGAAGGAAGGGCAGGGGAAGGGGATTAAAAATGATTAAAATGAGTAATGTACACATACCAACTCCTCATGAAGAATGTGACCATTATGAATTAAATATGTACTGATGAAAAACAAAAAATTAAGTACACTAATATAGGAATAAAGTTCAGAAACCATGCCTCTGTGGACATCTAGTCAATGGGCATTTTCCAGTGGACCAATCTCTTGATGTCTGGAAACAGAGCAAAATGGAAAAGAAGGCTTACATCCTGCCCCAGCCATCAACTAGGTTGATATTAAAGGCACATTATTTAGTATATTTTCTTATTAGTTACTTGTGAATAATAGGACTAACAATAAGGAATTATTATTGAAATGAAAGAACATAGTTGAGACATTTCATATTTTATCAATGTTAAGTAGGAAATAAACAAAAATTCTATACCTCGATTATAATAATATTGTGTACTTGTCAGTACTCATCAAACAATACATTTGAATTTTATTGTATGTAAACACCTTCATAAATCTGCCCATGAGAGTAATGATCTTGAAAAGTAAATAAGGGCAGCTAAGCAGCCAGAACCACAGCACAATCATCACACATATCTATCTGCTCACAACCCCACTTTCTGTGAAGTAGAGCTACAGGCAGTAAGCACCACCAATGACACTGCTTTAGCTGCCTCCTCACCAAAGTAAATCCCTGTCTGTCCCTGATACTCTGCATTGCCAGCTACAGTTTAAGGCACAGATCAGGACAACAATGGGCCAAATTAGACTACACGCAGTGTCACAAGTGCAAAGGGCATGGGAAAACAGAGCATCTTTTTTGTTAGTTTCCGTAGTAGGAAGCTAGTGAGAACTCGAAGAATTCTCAAATATTAAAAAAATGCACAAAAATCAACTACCCTTCAACAATTAAAACCTTGAACGTTGATAAAGAAGTAATAAATAGGTTAAGATAAACAAAATGGCAATACCTCTCCACCTAAAATCCATATTTTCAAATATTTAATATTAATGCTCTAGAAAGCAATGTATATTAAAATTCCTATATCATGTATTAAAAATAGCAAAGTATTTTTATATTTGTAGATTTGTAGAAGAAATTAGAAATTAGTGCTTTAATAAACAGATCACAATAAATATTGATATTATAATATTTCTTGGGAATATTTGCCAATATCTATTAAAGACCTCAGAAATGTTCATGCCTTTGACCAAGCAATTTAAGCTTAATAAAACATTTCAAAGCTACACAAAGACATACACACAGATGTTGCTTCTAATAGCAAAATTTTGGAGAAATTCATCAAGGTCCAACAATAGGTATTTAATTGCATATATTATTACATGATTTTAATACTATAAAATATTTGTTATATAAAATATATTTGCTATATAAAATATATTTGCTATATAAAATGTGTTATAAAGAATATTTAGTTGTGTGGAAAGATGGTAACATTCACTTTGTTAAGTGAAATAAAGTTCATCAAATATTTATATATCACTGATCAAATATCTCCTATTATGTGAAAAAGATACTATAACTCTACATATAAAATGAAGAGGAGTACTAATAAATAATGATATCATAAAAGTTCTTGCCTATTATTCATCTATTTTTCATAAAACTAACAAATGTCTCTTTTATATTAACAAAAGGCAAAAAGCATTTTTGAGCTTAAAAATTATCCCCTCTGCCTACATAAACTACTTTTCTTTAACTCATTTTCAATAATCACCAGGTATCTGTCATCTCTGTGTTCACCTGGGTCAAATTTGATGCCAGCTCCATATTTTCCCCCAAAATCACTACTTTCAATATCAAACGCCATATGTTCACTACCTGTGGCAAATTACATTTTTATTTGTATTTAAATATTCTCTTTTAAACTTTGAAGCAAGCATGCACAAGAACAGAATTAACATTTATTGAATACCTACTATGTGCCAGAAACTATTTAAAACCCATTCACATATGTTAGCTTATTTGCATTTAAGTCTCGTTCCAATTATACATAACTTTCACGATTTGACAGGCATCAATCATTTTCATTTCAGCTTGCATATTGCCAGACAGATGAGAGTATATATTTTTGGGTTGTCCTCAGATGGCAGCTCTTGGATTCTCTTGATTCAGATCAGATGCCCTTTTCTGGACCTCCACTCACGTTGTCTCTTGTTCCAAAATTCTACACACTGTTCTCCTGACTCTAATACTCTATAATAATGCACAGAAATAGCTGGAATTTTATTAAGCAATAATACACGTGGAAATTTCTCAAATGAGTTTATGAAAAAGAAAAGATTAGTAATATATTTCATCAGTTTATTTTATTTGTTTTCCTTTTTGTATTCTAGAGACTGAACCCAGAGAAATCTGTCATTGAGCTTTGTCCCTAAGAACTTTTTTCTTTTATAAGACAGGGTTTCGATAAGTTGCACAGACTGGCCTCAAACTTCTAATTCTCCCTCCTTAGCCTTTCAAGTGGTTAATCTTACCATATTCAGCTTTTATCATTTGTCTTGAATATAAATTAAATCTTCTTGCCACATATCTGAGGCTCTATTAATGATATTAAAAATGTTTCTACAGCAAAATATCCTTCAGTTTCTACTTTCAAGGAATTAACTTTGGAGAGGTGGTGTTATTCATTCTTTCTACGATTCTATCCCACACTGAGCTGCTGATCTAGAATCTCCAGGCAACTGTTTCTGGAAAGAAGAGATTCCCCAAGAACTGGGACCTGGAGATTAAATCTGTTCTTAAGTTTAGCAAAGGAGTAAGTCTGTGATAAAAGGTTCTGGCTAAAAAGGAACTGAAATCACAGGATATATTTCTCTCTCTATCTCTCTCTCTCTCTCTCTCTCTCTCTCTCTCTCTCTCTCTCTCTCCCATCTCTCAGCAATACACAAATATAAGGTCATTACAGCAACTGACCTAAAAAATCTTCCTTGAAAGTACAATCATACAAGTGACAGAAAAGAGTCACAGAACAACTTTGGTATCCTTACAGGGCAGATCCCTCCATAAGACCATCCTAAAAACTCCCCCTTCCGGTCTTTAGGAGCTAATGAGCTAAGGAAATTTGATAACTGACACATGACTTTATATTTCAGTTTTAAAGCTTTATTACTGCAATGAAAATGGGTACTGATCTATAGAGCCCAACCCAAAAAAGAATTTCAAATGGAGCTAATGAAAATTATGGGGCAGATCAAGAGGAAATCAAGCAGAAGTCCTAAAATAAATCAAATACTCTATAAAGCTCTACATGAATGCCAATGTCTGTGAACAGGATTACCATATGCCTTATAGACCAATCATGTTATATGAGGCTTTTACTATAAAATTCATGGAATCTAATTGATTCTTTAGGCTTTGAAACAGTGAGAGTTCATCTAACCAAAACTCCACCATACTTAAAAGGTCTCTCTTCAACCATCAATCGCCCAGCTTCTGTTTAAACTTGTCCAGCGACAGGGAGCTTGTCAATGTTGAAAGCAGATTTTCTAGCTCGAAAAAGGTCGGACCACTTGAAAGTTCTTCAAAAAGTTATTAAATTGGAATCTGCTACTCTTGTCTTCTACATCTTCCCTCGAAGAAGAGGACACGTCTGCAGGTTTCCTACAATGTGGGTGTATTGCTCCGGAAAGTTCTCAGTACGACGTGCAGGCTCTGTGTATGCATGAATCACCTTTCTCTATTACATGTCAAAAGCATTCGCCACATTCACAAAAATGGCTCAGATTAAGGTGAAAGGGGACAATGTTGAGATTGTAACAAAAAAGTAAGGAAACAAATTTTATATATATGGGGGGTGGTAGGGTGGGTGGGGCTATGGGAAAAAATGAGAATTAAGTTGTGTCTTATACTGGTACAAATCCCCATTATGGAGTGCAATCATGATGTGTATATTTAATGTACCAATAAAGATAATTTTTTTAAAAATGGCTCAGATTTGTAAAGGTGAAAAGTTTAGGTTTTGAGGAGTAAGGCAGAATGAATCTAAAGTTTGTTTTGCGAGACATATTTGAACCCGAAAGACATACATCTATAAGCGTTCTCTTTTCAAAACAACCATTCCTTCATCTGTTTCTTAAAGTAGTGGCTCAGTGATCTTAGTATTATTCTTCAGAAGGCTGAGTAGCCCTGCAAAGCATGTTCACCCCAGCGGGTACAGAATTCTGGGTTTCTGCGTCACAGATGAAATATATTGGTCACTGCCTTGTTCCTGGATGTTCAGCTTCTGATTAAAAAAAAAAAAATGCCCTAAGAACTCAAGAGTTGCAATCAGCATGATTGTTATGCGCGAACGGGGTCCAACAGCGCAGGCGCTGAGCTCTTTCCTTCCCCGGAGGCGCGGCAAGGGTCCAGCAGGGTCCAAGGAGCCAAGTCACTAAACAGCTACCTCCATACATAGGAAGCTAACTTCACTATACTCAGCTGCAAGTGGTCTCTAACACCTGATTTAACTCCAGCTCATACTATCAAAATGCCAGAGCGCACTTTGCAGGTAAACTCTCTCAGCACTGCGTTTAAGCGATAAATGAATTTTAATTAATTTAATTCTCCTTTCCCCATCACAGTGTGATGCTTCTTCACCAGAATCCGTACTAAAGTCGGAGGAAAGAAAACATCCTCGGAGTTTTTCCTGGCTGCCCTGTCTTAATAGGGAGAGAATGAAGTGGAAGAGAAGCACCCAGGAAGACGTATCAACAGTCAGAGTAATTCTTCCCACCTTTCTTCCCTGAAGAAACTCCCTCCAGAGCTCCCCGCCTCTCAAAGCTGTGGTTCTGATTGGTCTGTGCTGAAGCTTCCATCAAATTCTAACTTGTTAGCACGGAGGCTGCTGTTCTTTACAAGCCCACTGTGGTAATCTCTGAGCTCTACTGCCTTCCAGATATGTCAAGATAGGCAAGATCTTACCCAGGAAAGACGGGAGACAGTAATGCTTTTCTGCTACTCCCTGTAATGGAATAGATGAATAGGCACCATGGCCTCCTAGCATCCAAATAGTTGCCAAATAAATATAGCAAATGAAAATACAGAATGGCTAGGTAAGTTTTAATAGCAGATAAAGACAAAACAAATTTTTGTATTCTGTATTCTTATTTCCCAAATTGTGCAATATCTGAGGCATACTCAAAAGATTGGCTGTTTGTCTGCTATTAAAACTGAACTAGCTGTCCTGTATTCTATATTAGAACCACACATTCAAATATCTCACTTTTCTTTCTCTTTCTCTTTTCTTTCCCTCTAGTTCTCCCCTTCTTCCTTTACCTCAATATTTTTATTTCTGCTCCAATATACAAAACTGAATTTTGAGACCCTGATATTTGGATGGAAAGAAGAAAGTAAAATATCCGAACTGATCCTCAAGCCTATGCATATTCTCCAATTCGTCTTCCAGGAGAGCTGTCCTTTGATTTGACAATGGGGGACTTGCTCAATTATCTTTACACTTGAACTTCATTTTCCTTGTGATTAATGTTTGTTGGCCACCACAGACTTCCCTGGTCAAGAGCTCTGAGGAGAAAAGTGAGGTACAAAAATTATTTGAGGAGAACTTCACTTTGTACCAACCAGTTTTATCTCATTGTCTTTCTTACACTCTTTTGTATGGAATGCAAAATGGAACCGCCATTGTGGAAGGAGTTTGACAGGTTCTAGTAAATTGACCAATGCACTTATCATTTGATACAGCGATCCTCTGTGTAGAAAATAAATTAGCATGAAAACCCACGTTTACACAAAAACCCATGCACAGCCATTTGTGCCACTATTGTACTCATAAGCATGTACTCATAAACCCACGTTTACACAAAAACCCATGCACAGCCATTTGTGCCACTATTGTACTCATAAGCACCACAAACTACAAACAGCCCACATTTATTCATCAGCTTGAAAATTCTCAAGCACTCATAACATGGAATAGTACTGAGCAGTAAAAAGAAACAAACTGCTGTAGCTCTTCTGTGGTGTCAGTAGGAGATTGGGTTTGGGACTCTCATTGGATTCCGAAGTTTGCAAAAGCTCAAGTTCCTTATACAAAATGGTTTTGCCGTACTCACATATTAGTTACGTGCATCCTCTCATATATTTCAAATCATCTCTAGATTGTTTATAATACACATTGTTACATAAAAAGTTATTATACTATGTTGCTTGGGGAATAATAACAAGAGAGTCTGTATACACCTAACTAGATGGTATACAGCAGAAAACACATTTTTTAAAAAATATTTGATCTATAGTTGGTAGAATCCCTAGATACAGAACTGATGGATTTGGAGGCATAACTATATAAAATATGTTAACACTTGGACAAATCTCAAAGGCTTTGTGGTTAGGAAGCCAGTTTCCCAAGGTAAAGCACTGTATGATACTATGTATATGAAGTCCTCGAGGTGTGAAACTGGATTCACACTGCCCAGGATGGTGGCTGCAAGAGTGGTAGTGGGAAAGCAAAGAAAGGAGAGAAAAACTGTGAAGGTAAAAAGAAAAAAATGGGAACAAATCTTAAGAATGTAGGAGGAGAGGAGTAGAAGGCGGAGGGCAGGGGAAAGTGGGGAAAATGAGAATCAAGACATATCATGTGCAGGTACAAATTCTCAAAGATGAATGTGATCATAATGAATACTTAAAATGTACCAATAAACTCAATAAAAAAAAAGAATATGTTAACAGAAGAGTGGGAGAAAGAACAGAGATCACCCCTAAACTAGAGTGTGGAAGAATATTCTAGGGTCAAGGAGCTTTTCTGTATTTGTTTGAGGTGGTGGCTGAGAGCGTGAACTCGGCTCAAACCTGAAAGAATTGTGTACCAAACATCAGTGTGCTTCACTGTATGTTAATTCAAAGATTTTCTCAGAGGAAAGAAAACCTTCTGAACTCCTAACAATTGCTGCCAAAAGGGGGAAATAAAAGAGTTACCACTCTTAAATTAAACCCTGTATAACTGGAATTAAACCTCCTCCTTCTCATCCCTGATCTTTACAACTCTTTCCCTTCATAGAACACTGAATACACGGAGCTATCTTTAGCCACCATACAGGAATTGCTACTTTCTGCAGATGTGTGAATCAAACCTTAATTTAATCTAAAGCGATGTAGTTTAAGAACGGGAAGTATCGTTTTGTTGCAGTCTCTAGCTATGTCCTGAAATCATCCTCTAAGGAGCACAGCCCCTAATGATACAAAATTAAAATCTAGGGTGTGACCTTGTTATCTACTCCCCTGCAGACACTGCTCCAGGTGCCTAAGGTAGGTACCCAGCCTGCGACCTCAGCACAGGGCCACCTGTGGAAGGAAGCCCCAGCTTCCGCTCCAGGACTGACACTTTCACGGTCACACTTGTTTTTCTGAATGATGACACAGCCAGCAAAATTCAGGCTGATTCAAGAGTGAAGCACAAGGAAATGTAAAATAGATGAATTCTGTGTAGAAGAAAGGAAAACAAGCTCTATGGAAAATCCACCAAGTTATTAGTACATAAGCATGGGTTTTTATTTAGCAAAAAATAAAATTAACAGAGAAGAGGAGAGGAAATCAGATTCAACGCAGATTTCTGTCAAAGCAACTGTTCATCCCTGAGAGACTCTGCCAGCTGTCTGGCTGTGTGAGAAATCTACAGCCTCGGCTCACTGGTTGCAAAGCTGGGAACGCAGTCAGGACTGAAGCCTCATTGCCATAGGAACACTAACTTCTGCATTTTCCTTTTCCTCATAAAACTGTACATGAGAACTGCTAATAAGTTTCACATTTCTTGGCTTTATAAGAGAAAAATCTTAAGATGTTCATAAGTTGGCACTATTCTTCAAGTTTAAAGGCTGATGGGGTTTTCAGAATATTCCTGAAGGATGTATCCTTCCTATTCAGTAGGGAAGCAAAGAGGAAGGAACAAAGGAAGGAAGAGGGCAGAAAAAGAAGGGAGGGAGGAAGGAGGAAGAAAGGGGAAAGAAGAGAGAGGGAAGAAAGGAGAGAAAGGATACTGTGAGAGGAAAAGGCACATGGATTCTAAACTTCAATTTAAAAAAAAAAGATAAAATGATGTTCTTTAAAAAAAAAATCTTGAAGAAACAGAAGGCTCCACAACCACATCTGTCTCATGGGTTCTCTGTCATGTGTGATCTTGTAAGACATTTAATCGTGTCATGACTAGCGATCCATCTTTACCACTGAGTATTACAACAATCTGTTTTGATAAAGATGGTCAATTATGTTATAATTTTGGATGTAACAAATGTGTACTAGTAACTATCTTCTACCACACAAGAAATGGTGCTAAGCCCTAAATAGTAAGAGTGAGTTATTGTCTTCAAAAATATAATAGTTCTTGTCTTCAGGATGACCGTGCAAAATACAACCGGGAAACTGTGCCGCTCACAGATATATATGAGCGCAACTGGGAAGCAAAGGCTACCGGGGATGGGTGAAATCACCCCTGAAGCTAACAACTGAGTTCTGTACTAACCAGCCTAAGGTGGCCCACTGGAGAGTAAGAGAGAGACTTTTCTTCCAGGAAATGAAAATACAAAGATCCAGTTAAACCAGAGATTAGTCCCAAACTTAGTGAACATCCAGGTGGATAATCACAGGCCAGGAGCATAATGGCTTGTAATTTAACATCTCCCACCACAAAACAGGTCAGACTCAGTCTTGATTATGCTCAATATAGAGTGAATTCTGACAGACTCTCAGGAATTTTCAAGGCTCTTTCTTCTCTACAGTATTTGAACCATGTGGGATATTGACTAGATAAACATCTCTAAATCTGCTTGAGGACATATCATCAACAAAACAAATTATAGTAATTACAATAATTATAATTCTTAAAAATGTTTAAGTATTGCACTATATTGCTCATCCCACCATTTAAAGTGATAATCTTTTACAAATAAGTATGATAAGCATATTACTGGTTTGGGTGTCAAATATGTTACTTTTGTAAATTGGGACTATTTAGCTGGAGATTTTGTTTTCACATTTCTTTGGATGGGTAAGTGGCAAATGTAGGACAGTGTAAAAAGTTAAGTCACCTGTGAATCTTGAACATGGATTTGCCACAGACTATAGGGAAGACTCAGGGCCTATGATTTGATGACAAAGAATAAAATGAATATGTTAGAAATAATAAATATCATATATAATGAAAGTCATAATAAAACAAATGTCCCAATCATTAGTCTAAATTACAATGAGTTAATAAATACAAATGCATGTGTCTCATATTACTAAATAGCACGTAGGAACAGGGAAAGCCAAGATTCTGACTATTCTCACTAGTTAATGAAAGTGGGCTTATCATAAAGGGCTTAATTTGTGGTGAGAATCATTCCTAAGAAATGCCTTCTACTTGGGCTTCAGGAAAGCTTTAAATATCTGATACCAATGAAGAAAAAATGCTATGAGCTGGAGATTCAATTACCTAATTATTAAATTTGCTTGAAAGAATTAGTACCAATCTTCTCTTCTAATGATGAAGTTAAAATAGTAAAAGCTGGAAATAATTCCAGCATTTTTATTATGTTGTCTGTTCAACAATCTCTGGCATATCTCCCCTCATGAATTAATATATTGCCTGGATCTCCCTCTCCTGCCAGGATGAATGCTACCTTAAGTCAAACACTATATTAGGTTGATATGAATGTGTAAAATTAGAGTTATAAAAAAATATACTATTTAACTCTTATTATCTTCCATCATTGAATAGTTCCACGTCTAATTTCATATAATTAGTTTTAATATTAACATTACTTTGATAAAAAAACTACATAAATCATTTTACATACTGACATATGAAAACTTTATTTCTATAATATTTGCTTCCATGGTCATGAAATAACCCTAGATGCTTTGATCATCTTTCTAGAGCCCCAGTGAAATGGCAGGCTTTTTAATTTAGTAGCCATTTCATATATTCTCCTTTTGTGCACTGTACACACGGTGGGAAACAGCTGTCCCTTCAGTGCCTCCGCCTCCAAGGAAAATCATGTGCAGTGCACGGCCCGTCCTCCCCGCATACACAGGGAGGAGAGGCTGCCGACCTCACTTCTGTGTCAGAGGGGCCGCAGCAACTGCACGGCTGACTTTCTAGGCACCCCCTCCTCTCCCACTACACACACGAACCAGTTCAGTAGACAAAAGCATACCTCTAGCAAGCAGAAATAAAAGAATGACTTGTCAATTTGTTAAATTTGGCTGAAACAATCAGTGAAATATTAATAAATGGTGAAGATAAAACAATTTGTGACTTCCTAAGGAAATTAAAAATATTTGTCTGTAATTAGACATACCACAAAATCTCATCACGCGGGGCATACAAGTTGGTTGGAAATCTAAAAGCAGGAAAATATAGCATAAAAATTATAAATGTGTCCTCCATATGTTCTAAATTAATAATGGGATTTACAAACAGAAAAGGCTAAAAATGAATAATCAATTAATTCAGTTTTTTCATTCAATTCTCTGCTTTTCATCTAGGCCCACTTTGACAAACAAGAGTATTCTGTTCGCTTTGGCCTTTTTGTACGACACAAACACACAGGCTTTTCACCTCACTTAGCTGCACGCTCTCTGGCCTCTCAATCACTGCAATCAGTTGCCATTGTGCCTTATTTACCTCTGTCTCCCCCACCAGCCTATACCTTCTGTGCGGACAAGAATAAGCAAGTCTTTCTTGACATTGTATCCCCTGGGCCTAGGACTGTGCCTGGAACATAGTATTTGCTCAATAAATATTTGGTAAGTGACTACAACAACCAACTCAAGGGGAAATAAAGTTCAACATATGTGAATTAATATTAACAACTTGCCCTTTGCCTTTCTTTATTCCTTCTCTCTCTTCCTCCATTGTTCTTAGCCCTTCTTCTTTCATCTAATCTCTTCTCACTCTCAAAATGCTGTTTATAATAAATATATTTCAATGGTAAAGAAAAATTTAACAGTGCATAGTACCTATCCCACAGTACAGCATATTCTCAATGAGGAATCTTTGAATACAGGAAAGGTGGAAGCCAAAGGGAGAGAAAAGAAGTGCATTAGACAAAAGTTTTCAGAAATGTTTTGTTTTTAAGGCTACATTAGTGTAAAGAAAAATTGTGGCCTTGCTCTTTCCTCTTTTGCCTTTGGTAATAACCATATTATCAGGTTGGGACAAGCTATCTCCTTAATCACAAGCAACTATGATTATTAAGTGTTGGAGTGAATGAAGCACTGTATAGGCATTCCTGTTAACATAAACAGAAATGTGTGAGTGTTTTTGTACATTTTGAGCTATTCTCTGTAAATCTTCTTTTCTTATAATGTCCTACCAATGAAAGGAAAGAGATAAAATCTGCATGAAGAATGGCCAGCCCAGTGTCACAGATTGCTGCCCATTTCTCTGACTAAGAATTTAATATATTCCTTGTCTATCCAACTTCAGTTTGTAGGGAAATCAATTATATCAGATGATACACAAAACCCTGGAGTGAAAGAAAAGTTAAATCCACACCCACCCATCCCCTTCAGGTGAGAAGAAAATAAACACCATGTGGAATCTGCATTATGGGTTCAGTTGAATTCAATCAATGTCTGAATATTTGCTTAATTCAATCGATGTCTGAATATTTGTTTCTTGGATGTTTGTTAAATATTTGCATGGAAGAATCAGGTTAATTAATGCATAAAAGTAGTCTGAGAGCAGAATGACTTTTGGTATAATTTAAAAAGAGAAGAAGCTAGAAATGTTGGCTATTTATGGAATTAGATTTCTTCTCTATGCAGACCAAATAACAGGAGAGACACAGATTTTCCATACAGAAGATATTATAATGTGCTCTGTGTTGCTGTAGGGAACAGTTTAGGATAAACTAGATACAAGTGCATTTCTGTGGTGTTTTGGATACACTCTTTAAATTAAATTCTGCTATTTAAAGTGTTTTCAGTAAAATATTCATGTAATTGTAATTAAGCAGTGGTGTGATATTGACTTACTTTTAAGAGAACTAGGTCTATAGAAACAAAATACTTCATTTAAGAATTTTAAGATGCTTTACTCTATTAATGTTAAAACTCACCTTGTCCGACAAAATAATTCATCAGGTATACTCTTTTAAACTCTACTTTTATCACCTGAAAAGTGGTTTCAGGTTGTTATGATGGAGTGATATGGAAGATATACAATATATTATTTATCTTCTGTAAATAATTCACTTTTGAAAAAAGTGGCTTTAATTCATCTAAAATCATTCAGCAAATGTTTTAAATAGTTTGAGGACACTTAAAAAGGGGTAAAAACATAAGAGAATAAACTAACATATTACAAAACTTCGCTTCACTTCTCTTTAGCCATGGAGGCGAGGTCACATCAGAAAATGTGATATTTACGCACAGTGGAGTACTACTCTGCCATTACAAGAGATAAATGAGTCACTAGTAGAAAAATGAATGCACCTTGAGACCATAATGTCAGGTGAAATAAATAAGACACACAAGCTTAACTAGCACATGGTTTATCTTTTATGAAATACCCAAATTATTAATAAACAGCAAAATTAAAGATAGATAATAAAAAGTAGGGACACAGACCTTTCTCAAATAGGAAAGATATCAAGAGATGGAGGTGGGAAGAGGTAGGGAGAAGGAAAGAATTAGGATATGTTATGTGCATGTGCCAACTCAACACAAGGAAAATAAATATGTACTGATTTTTAAAAGATACAATTTGCAATAAAAAACAAAAGCCAGGTCTTCCTTCTCAATTATTTATAATAAACTAAAACTGAAAAACTGAAGAAAATGTACAACCACTAGAAGTTTATCCAAACCACCATTGTTCCTAATGTACATCCAGCGCGTTCAGCTGCCAACTGAGCAGCTGCCTAGTAAGCAGGACCAACCTAGGGGAAAGAGTCGCTCCTGCCCCACTCACAAAACTGGTTCTCTGTTCTTGTGTCCCATTATGGCTGAAATTCTCTTACTAGAGATCTGTTCATTTGTGTTAAACACTGTACTCTGGTTGAAAATGCAAATAAATAGATTAAAACTTTAAGAATCAACCAATAAATTATAACAAAAAAGAAAGGAAACAAAGTTTATGTATATAGGGGGTGGGTGTGGTGGGGTGGGTAGGGCTATGGGAAAAAATGAGAATTAAGTTGTGTCATGTACTGGCACAAATTCTCATTGTTGAATGCAATCATGGTGTGTATATGTAATGTACCAATAAAGATTTCAATTTAAAAAGAATTAACCAATAAAAATCATAGTTTCCAAGACTGAAAGCAACGCTTGAAATCCGCATTCCCTCCTCTGTTCTCCCATCATGGTCTGATGACAATCCTAGTGAAGCTACTGAACAGTTATGAGGAAGAAAAGAAGATGCAGAGTAAGAAGACAATGTAAAAGACAGAGCTCCTCTTCACAATCTCTGGTGCACAGTTCATGCTGCCTTGTTTCTTGACTCAGTACCCAAAAGCGATGAATTTTTTTTTAATCTTTATTAGTACATTATGAAGACACATCATAATCACATTCAACATTGAGGGTTTGTACCAGAATATGATATGACTTGATTCTCTTTTTTTCCCTTTCCACCCCACCCTGCCCTGCAACCCCACCCCCTATACACACAATCTTTGTTTTCTTTTTTCTTTATTATTACCAGATTCGATTTCCCCTTACACTCTTTCCTTTTAAATATTTTCTACTTCACAATATCAACTATACATACTACAACTCATTTATAACTTCATTTTCTCATACCAGAGAAAAGATACAATATTTGCACATCTGTGACCTGTTTATTTCGCTTATGAGGACATCCTCAAGGTACATCTATTTGAGTATGAATGACTCAATCTTATCATTTTTAGTGACAGAATAATACTCCATTCTAAAAAAAAAAAAAACACATCTTCTTTATCTAGTCTCTAGTTGATGGACATTTGGGTTGTTTCCAAGACTTATCAATCACAAACTGAGCTACTATAAACATGAGTGCACATATATCGCTGTGATATGCATCTTTTAATTCCTCTGTGTATATCCCTAGCAGAGCAATGGCCTGGTCAAATGGGACCTCCAATCCTAGTGTTTTGAGGAATCTCCACACTGATCTCCACAGAGATTGTACTAGTCTACATTCCCACCAGCAGTAGAAAAGGGTTCCCTTTTCTCTGCAGCCTCGCCAACATTTGTTGCTGGCTAATTCTGACATGGCAGCCATTCTTTGTGGAATTAGATGAAATCTCAATATTGTTTTCGTCTGCATCTCTCAAACGAAAATCGATGGATTTTTGAAGACACATGCAGTCAGTATCTCCAGCATTAGTTCCTTACTTTCATCCAGGAAATAAAAGATTTGCCCTTCGCTCATTGTTTTAAAGAGAAACAAAGTAGGATCTTACCATGTGTTAGTTACTCCTCTTTTTGTTGTTGTTGTTGTTGTTTTGTTTTGTTTTGTTTTGTTTTGTTTTGTTTTTCTCAAAAGGAATATCAAACTGTTCAAAACATCTGGTGTCAGAGTTTACATGAGAACGGTCACCTTTAACTAAAGTCAAGCCCACTCAATCAAGCACGTTAATGGCAGCTCCCGGTAACACTTTCAAGCACATAGAAACACGACTTGATTTTATAAGACCTTGAGTTGTTTAAAGAAGAAAATTCACATGACTACAGAAAGCTACCAGCATGTATGTTCCATTAGAGCAAAGATCTATCTGTTCCTAACTGTACATAACATGATCAAAATATACAGTGAACACATTTTTTAAACCATTATTATAGGAAAAGACACATTCTTACTCATCCTTTTCAGAATCTACCGCTCACTCTGAACTCATTTATCCCATCATTCTTGCCACTTTCTGAAGAAGTTCTAGAAGTCCTCTGTCATGAGTGTCTTTATGAAGTGTGATGAAGAAAATACAGTCAGTGCTGTTGCTGAGTGCCATCCAATGGAAAAGCAGACTTGTGAAAACATTGTGGTGTGTCCTCATCAACGTTATCCACTAGACCGAGCCCTGTGCATCCTGGGGCTGTTCTTTAATGTCAAAATGACCTTGAAAAGTAAACATTTTGATTGATTCAGGATATCAAGGGAACCATGATAGCACAACTAAAGATACGTGTGAAAAAAGACTTCAGAACTGCTTCAGGAAGTGACAAGAATGAAGGGATATGTGTGTTAGGAGAAAAGGAAAGTATCTTGGGCAGATTAAAGGTAGTGTGTCTGTTGCTGTCAGACTTTAAACATTAGTCATAGTTTTTGTCCATGCCTTATGTACCAATGCCCAGCATAGTGCCCAACACATATGTAATAGCATAATATTAATTAATTAATTAATATGTTCCTATAATACAAAGAGAAAATACTAATAAGTTTATCTTATGTACAAATGCAAATATTGTGATTCTGGAGAAAGAAAAAAGGAAAAGCTCAAATAGCTGCTGGTATTTGTTGTGTACTGATTCATACAAATACCTTATGGATTTTGCTTTTACTCCTCACAACACCTTCACACAGATTTCACTGTCCTCATTCAGACATGAATGCTCAGGCTCTGAGCCATTGGTGACATTCCGAAAGGAGTAATGATTGTTGTAACTAAAGTGCAAACCTAAACCTGATCATAAGCTTCATATTTTTTATACTGAACCACTTCCATCAAAGTACCAAAAAAAAAAAAAATTAACAAGCCCAAATTAACAGGGGCAGTGGGAGAACAGGAAGAGTAGAAGATAGTTTCACAAAAAAAGAAACATAGTATTTCCATTTTAAAAGGTAATAACAGTCTAGGAGACTCAGAAACATCATAGTGAAATTTTGTTTCAACTATACTGTCACTTTCACTACTGTATAGTAAATAGGTTGTTGAGTTCATTCACGTTGATGATCACACTACGCATCGGAAGTCCTGCCTAGCAATCCTGGTATGTTTTCCTCCTAGAATTTTCAGATACTGTGGAGTACTCACTTCTGAGGTTATACTTAATTTCAGTAGCTTCTGCATTAACTCAGTGAATGCAGTTCTTGGAAAAGTGTACCTGATGATTCAGTAAATGAATAATTATGGAAGATAAGAAATTAAACTACAGACTTCAACCCCTACTGTAACTTGAGAGGAAAGAGTCAGTCCGTGCGAGTTATATTGTGTGAGGTCAGAGTTTCACCTGAACAAGTTAGAGAAAGTCACACTGTACCCTGGGGAGGAATAAGCTAAATGGAGCTGAATTAAAGTTTATTAGACTGATCAGACAGTGTGCTAATAAGTAATATGCTTCCAAGTCACATTATCTAACCTCATGGAATAGGACATGGTTGATACGTGCAAATGAGTTTTAGGTACTTGTGCAGCCACAGAACATACTTGGCAGATCCAGCCTACCCAGCCTACGTCACATTAATGTTATCTGTGTTGGATACACACAGCTCAGTGATAAGTGCGAGCCTGTGCAATGCATCACTGCTGATAATGCAAAAAGGAAAAATATTCTAAGTAAATCAATAGCAGTGGCTTAACAGTTACCAACAGACCACGTGGTAAGGAAGGATTAACCAAAGGAGAGTTAAGCAAGGTTAATGAAGTTGAAAAACTGAAAATTAAAAATTAGCAAGGTAAAACTGGGCAAACCTATTCAACATCCAGCAATGCTTTCCTACCTTAAAGACATTATTTTCACTCTAATAATTCTAGGGTTATACTTAATTTTAATTACTTACCTATATCCCACAGCTCACAAAAAAAATTATTAACATGAAAATGTAAGTGAAGTTAAGTGAATAAAATCTTACAATTGATTTAGACAGCTAAATCTCTATGGCTGAACTTGGAACCCTGGTTTCCATTTTTGTTTGTACAAATATTAATTTCTATCAATGCTATTTTTTAAAATGTTTGCTAGAGTATAATTGATGCATCATAAAGTATATAATTATAATTGCAAAATTCAGTTATTTTTGCTGAATTTGTAGAACTGTACCATTATCACTACAATTGAACTTTAGGGACATTTCCATTGCATGAAAGGATCTTTTGGACTCATTTATTATCCATCCTTCTCCCATGCTCAGCCCTAAACATCCACTGATTTGTTTTTCCATCCCTATAGATTTGATAAACCCCCATAGATTTATCTGTGGTGTAAATAGAATAAAATAATACATGGATTTTTGTGCCTGGCTTCTTTCACTGCCTGTGCTTGTGAGGCACATATACACTGCTATAGCATGTGTCAGTAATCTACTCTTTCTATGGCTGAATAACATTCCATTGTACAAATACATCATTTATTTAACTATCACTGTACAAATACATCATTTATTTAACTGTCACTTGATGATTATTTGGATTGTTTCTAGACTGGAGTTTCTATGAATGAGGCTGTTATGAACACGTGTAGTCACAAGTCTTATGTGGTCATACATTCATATTTCTCCTCAGTAGTACTGGAAGAAGCACTATGAAGAAATAGGGTAAATTTACATTTATCCTCATTTGTTTGTTTGGTTGCTTGTTTGTTTTGAGACAGAGTTTTGCTATGTAGTTTTAGCTGGGCTTGAACTCAAGACAATCCTACCTCAGCCTCCCAAGTGGTACAATTAAGCACCACTACACCTGGCTTGCATTTACTTAAAAAAAAAAAAAAAAAAAGCTGTCAAATTGTCTACCAAAGTAGCTGTAATATTTCATATTTCTACTGACAACATATAAAAGTTTAACTTTATATCCTCATCAATGTTCAATGTTTTAATTACACTCTTGCTAATATGTGGATTATGTAATCAAATTTTGCATTTCCTTCATGAGTATTATTTTTGAGCATCCTTTCCTTTACTTAGTAAAGTTTAAATACATTTTGGGAGGAATGGATTGAAATATTGTGACCATTTTATTTGAGTGGTCTGCCATATTGTTGAGTTGTAGGAGTTCTGTATGTGTTCTCTGTACAAATGTTTTGTCAAACATATATTTTCTTCCAAATTGTGCCTCATCTTATTTTCTTAAATCTCTTATGAATAAATAAACATTTTATCTTTATAAAGTCAAGTTTATTGATTTTTTTTTTCTTTGATGCAATTTTTCTTTGGCTCATATCCTAAGAAATGCTTACCTGACTCAAGTTTTCTCCTTTGTCATCTTGTATAACTGTAGCATGTTGGCTTGTTAAAGTTGATACTTGATCCATTTTAATTTGATTTTTGTACAATATGAGGTAAAGTCTTTGGGCTCTGTATATGCATACGTCCTTATTCTGCACAATTTGTTAAAAAGATTCCTTTCACCACTGAACTGCCTCTATTTCTAGATTATCTTTTCCACTAAAGATAGATGGGGGGGTGATAGATAGATGGAATCAATCCCATGTTGCTAATTACTACACTACCCCAAAAGTTTTAAGATTGGATTCTCTAAGTCTTCTAACTATTTTTTTCAAAACTACTCTCTGTAGGCTCTTTGAATGTTTGTATATATTTTGGGGATTGCCTTATCAACTATTATGGCAAAGAACCTTCTGGGATTTTGATAGAGATATTATAAAACAATGTAGGATGGCAGCCATACTAAAAATTCTGATTTTTTAGTATGATTCTGGGCCGGGGACTTATCTCAGTGGTTCCTGCACCTGTCTTGCGGGCGCAAGGGCCCAGGTTTGATCCCCAGTAACCACATAACAATGCTGGGCATGGAGACTCACCCCAGTGGCAACCAGTACCACATACCACAGTACCAGGCATGGTGGCTCACGCCTGTAGTCCCGGCACTCTGGAGGCAGAGGCGGCAGGATTGCTGTCATGTGAGTTTGAGGCTGAGCTCAGGGCCAACCTGAACCACAAAGGGAGATCCTATCTCAAAAAACCTTAAAAAATAAATAAATAAATATATGATTCTTCTAACACATGATATGATCTTTACATTTATTTAACATACTTTGGTTTGTTTTAACAATATTTTATGATGTTGAATATCACTTGCATTTACTTGGTTTTATTTATTTCTGAGTTTTTTTAATTACTGTGAATTAAATTGATTTCTTTATTGAATTTTTTATAATTATTTTGCTAGTAATAATAAAAACAACTGATCTTCTTTTATCCTGTAACCTCTGCTGAAAGTATTTTCAGGTTCTAGAATATGTAGGGGGAAATTATTTTAGTTTTGTGTATTCTTTTGGGCTTTCTACATACAAAATCATACTGCTGGAATTTTGGGGTTAGTAGTTTACTACTTTAATTAGTTTAGGCAACATTGGTAAAATCTCTCAGTTCTCTTTTCTATAAAAAGTAACAGTACTGTTCAAGAGCACTGGAATATTAAATGAGATGATGCTTTTAAAATGTCCAGCACATGGTGAGCACTCCATATTGGCTAGGCTACTTTTTTCTTTCAGCTTTCATTTTTTATTAGGACATATTTTTAGAACATAGTGATCACAGGCTTTGTGGACACTTGATACCTGTACATAACACATCCTAGTACTTTTCTTCCCCCACCCATTCCATCTCTTGATCATTTTCCAATTTGCAAAATATTTATTTATTATCTATTTATTATTTTGCTCTTTAGTTTGAGTTTCTCATATAAGAAAAACCACGAGATATATAAGCTTGTGTGCCTGTTGTATTTCACTTAATACTATAACATCACAAGTTGCATCCATTTTCCTGCAAAACTAGTCGTTTGTCCTTCTTAATGATGAAATAGTACTCCATTGTGTTTAAATACCACTTTTTCTTTATCAATTCATCTGTTGATACAGAATTCATAATACCTAATTCTTGAAAGCAGCCTATAACAGCTAAATTTTTAATTTTTTTTAATGACTTGGCTTAATCTGTGCAATCTTTCTTTCTCCTGCCATGTGGAAACTCATGTTTCTGCTCAGTTTTTCTTCAACTTTATTTTCTGTGCTCAGAAAATGTATTCAAGCACTTTAAGTTAAGTAAGATCTCTTCCCTTTACTGGTGGGCTGTGCATGTGCATAAGCATGTGCGTGTGCATGCGTGCGTGCATGTATGTATGTGTGTGTATGTGTGTTTGTGTGTGTGTTCCTTATGAGATGAAATCTCACTAAGTTGCTAAATTGCCCGGGCTGAATTCAAACATTGTTGGATCCTCCTGCCCCAGTCACTCAGAGGGCTGGGATTACAAGCATGTACCTCAAAGTGACAATCTTCATTATGCCTTTTTATTCACAGAATGTATCCTCCATTTTTCCATTTTTATATTTGTCATTTTATATACCTGTTTTTCCTTCATATCAAACCACTCAACATTTAGAAATAATTCACTGAACTTTCAGGAATATACCGCATAGCTTTTCTTTAAGAGAAGAAAACATGTTCTTCTTTTAAAGGAAAAAATGATAAAGTAGTTACATTTAACCTTCATCAGAATTTTGTGTATGTTATCATTCTGAAACAGCATTTGATAGGTATTTCTAAGGAAAAAATGTAAAATAGGGTGAAGGGGGAAAATGTTGAGATTGTAACAAAAAATTAAGGAAACAAATTTTATGTATATGGGAGGGTGGTAGGGTGGGTAGGGCTATGGGAAAAAATGAGAATTAAGTTGTGTCTAAGGAAAAAATCCCAAGTTCAAGGGAGCAGTTGAAGGATTCTAACAAATCAGTCCTTTACAAAGTTGTCTTCACCTGCAGACAATTATGTTTTCCTATCAGGAGTATCCGGCAAAGTGGGGGTGAGGAGGGTAATTTTGACCGTCCCATTGGGGAAGAGATGCTGGCTTACTATGGAGGAAGGGAAAGGATGACTATAAATGTCTTACAATGCACAGGATAGGTCACAGCACAGAACTATCCAAGTTATGTACCAGAAATGCCATGGTTTAAGAAGACCAATGAAAGATGATACAATCCCCAGGGTACAAAGAGATTTACCAATTTAAGATCCAGTGGACTAAGGTAAGGGAATTGTTATGAAGCCCATTAGAGTCAGCATAGAGTGGGGCCATGAGGCAAGGGCTGATCAAGATTTTAGAGAAATTGAGTTTATATAATTTAGGAGATTCTCTTCAAGAGTAACAAAACAAAATACCAAATACAAAATTAAGTGTGATGAGAATATATTAAGATAAAATTGAAAATGTTTACCATCTAACAAATACCACCATCTATGAAATAATAAACAAGAAAAAGAATTTTGTCAGGTAACTGAAAGAAACTTGAAATACTTTTAAATATGTTTTTCTGACAGTTTTTGTTTGTGTATTCTGATTACTTCTTCACATTTTGTAAGATTTTTTTAGGAGAAAAGAGAAGTCAATTAATACTTTAACAGTGGATTTAGACACGTTTGTCATCACTGATACATTAGAAAGTTATTTATAGCTTTGGAATTCATACTGAATTTATACTGTTTTGTTTTTATCAAATCTGGGAAGCATTCCACCAATTTTTTTTTTTTTTTTTAAAGACAGGGTCTCACTTTTGTAGTTCAGGCTGGCGCTGAGCTCAGACTTGAACTCACAGAAATCTCTCTGCCTCCCAAGTACTGAGATTACAGACATGAGCCACCACACCTGGCACTGTGGTGTGTGATATTGATTGCTGGTGGGTGTGAATCTCCATGCCCAGCATTGTTGTATGTGGTTACTGGGGATCAAACCCCGGCCCTTGCACTTGCAAGGCAGGTGCCAGAACAACTGAGCTAAATCCCCAGCTGCACCACTTCTTTCTGTATAAATTGTAAGCTTACAGGATATTTCAAGTTTCCTTGGGTAGTAACTAATATTAAATACTCTTTGAAGTGACAGTAGTCATTACCCAGTGTCCTAAGTGTCCTCATTAGAGCGTCTTGTGAGTTTTAGATTATATCAACATCAGTAATTCATGTCAAAGCACCAAAAAAATTATATCATTCTCCAATGTGTCTGTATGATTCATTTCTGTTTGTTAATTAGATTATCAAACAAGTCTAGAGCCTATTCATTCTTTCTATTCATAATTTATTTCTTCCTCTTAATGAGTTATTTCTTTAAGTGTGATTTTTAAAAATTGCTTTATTTCTCAATCAGAATAGTTTATCATAGCTTAGTCTTTTGAATTATCACTTTTGCTTCCCGTTTTATTGATTTTATTACTTAAATTATCTCTTTAAAAAATAAACACACAGGGAGATGATCAAGGAAAGGGTTTTTCATTTTTGTTCTGATCAGGAGTCTTAGATTTTTCAGCTGTTTAACTGAAATGTCTAAAATGTCTTTTCAGTACTCACTTCTCAAGTTTAAAATATTTTTTCCTTTTAACAAAAACATCCAGCCATGTGGACATATTGTAGGATCTCCCCTCTAAATCTGAGAAAAAGCCTGCATGTGTGAGGGACTCTAAAGTTTTATCCATGTCACAGAAATCTACCTCTAAAATGAAGTTTCCATCAATTCTTCCTTTAAAAAAAGCCAGAAAAGTAAACACTCTACCTGTCATTGTTAGGGCTTCTTTCTGGCTGAATTCAGCCCACAGTCAAAGACACAGAGTGACACAGTTGGTCTAAGTCCGCACCTGAGTCACAGACCAGGGCCAGGAGCAGATGTGCAAAGACAAACAGAAAACAAGAAGTCCAGCTAATTATATCCTAATAGTTACTGCTCAAGTACTTCCATCTTATAGCACTTGTACCTTATTTGGGTTTCTGTGTTTCTGTTCATAGAGAAGAAAAGCAAAATAAGTATGATTGGCACTTGCTTGTAAAAATTACTTCTTCAAGAGGCACCAACTGGCGTCTGTCTGAATACCGCACAGTCGTGGTTAGCAAAGCATATTCATCGCCTAATACATTCACATACTGTAATCATTTTGAAAGCTTCAACACATGTCTTCTAATGGTGTCACTCTATATAATGAGATATGCAAATGAGAATGTTATAGAGAATCTTAATTGCATTATATCATTCAGAGTTGTAAATGTTCAGCTAGTTATAGCCCAGGTAGGGCAATCAGAAGAAGAAAAAGAAAAAGAAATATTCTTTTGGCTGTTTGACCCAAAAATGAAATACACTTACATTGCTAATGGGCATATTAATATGCTCCTCAGACATCTATTGTAACAGTGGGTTAACTTGGTTGGCCCCTAGAGGTGCACCAACATTTCTTTATAAATGCTTTATGAACCCTGGTTCCAATGTTTTGGGGTCCCTAGACATGATTTCATATATTTTTATAAAGTATATTATAAATCCCCAAGGAATGAATGAAGAAAAACTGAAACAAATATGGCTTGTCAGGTAAAGAACAGGATCGAGGAAGCAGCATACCTGCTACTGAAAAAATGTATTACCTTCATTTATTTTCCATGCAAATAAGAGACTTAATATTGTTTTCCAAATTCCAAATTATCACATGATTCTACAACATACGAAAATGGAATCTGTGAAACTTTCCCCATTTGAAAGTAAGTGACGTATTTCAGGTATTACTAACTTCTGTTCAAGCAAGAAATTTCCAGGAGGGCCAGGGATTTAGCTGAGTGACACCATGCCTCAACCTCAAGGTCTCAAGTTCAATTCCAAGTGCTCCAAGAAAAAGAAAGAGAGAGAGAGAGAGAGAGAGAGAGAGAGAGAGAGAGAGAGAGAAATTTCCAACATATGGCTGTACGAGACCATAGAAAGGTTCACATCCATTTTCGTGTCTCCATCTCTGCGTGATACAATACCTGCAAGTCAAATTCAAAGGGCAGGAAACTATTGAAACAACTAATACCCCTTCTTTCATTGAAAAGTCACTATCCTCTCAAAGAAAACCTTGATTTCCTTCTTCTAGTCCTGTATAGATCCCTTCTACATTTATAAATCTCTATGATCCTAAAAGTATCCCCCTACCGTTCTTCCGTCAAAGCCCATTGTAACAGTCACTCACCACTAAAGCTATCCTTTCTACCAAGAAATCGCTGCTCTGGGGCCACACTCTTTCCAAGTTGAATTTGTCTTTGTTTACTTCAGCTTCTTGGATACTGACTGAAATAACTTGCCTTACGTCTCACACAGATTCATTGAATCCTGTTGGAATTAATGACATTCAAGACAGAAAATCACTTTTCCCATTGTTTGATTCTTGGAAAAAATATGATTATTCACTTATTTAATGAGCAGTAACATTGGAATGTTTCACCATTATTGTCATATTGAAGAGATTCAGAATTATCTAATTAATTCTTCAAGATAAAACATTAAACTGAGTTCCATATCTAGCATTCATTACTTCCACATTTATGAAGTTTTTTAACTTGTTATTTATTCTTTTCTCTCTCATTCACTCTTGACATGCTAAATTGACATGCTAATTGACCCATGTTACAATATTCCCCCTAAATACTTCTCACATTCCATTTCTTTCTCTTTCATTCTCTATCAACATTAACGCACTTGTTATATCATATCTACTTTATTGTATGTGCTTCCTAATACACATCCATAGAATTTACCCTAAAATCGGCTTCCAAAATGATTCTCTAAAAATATAATTTTGTTGTGTCATTCTCAAACTTTTTTTTTTTTTTTGAGACAGGGTCTCACTTTGTAGTCCAGGTTAACTCTGAGCTCAACCTCAAATTCACAGCAATACTCCTGCCTCTGGCCTCAAGGTCACAAGTTTAATTCCCAGTGCTCCAAGAAAAGAGTGTGAGCCACCACACTCTGCACTGTGGTATGTGGTACTAATTGCTGGTGGGCGTGAGTCTCCAACTCATGCATTGTGGATGTGGCTATCAGGGATTGAACCTGGGTACTTGTGCTTGCAGGACAAGCACTGGAACAACTGAGCTAAATTCCTGGCCCCACTCGCAAACTTTTTATGAGTGAACAATAACTAATAATAATAGTTCAAACCCCACAATCTGAGAAATGTTCAATTTAAAAAATCTATTCCGTATAATAATTTGCTTACCAAAGATAAGTCAGGGGGGGGGGAGAATGTATTCAAATTTAGCATATAATATCCAGGAGCAGGAATCAAGATCAAAGATATCAAAATTTATTTTTCACCCCTAATGGAGCTGCTCTTGTAACAGTTTCAAATCAAAACAAGTGTTAAATCAGCTCCTATGAAATTCCTTTAAACGTAGGATCATCCATTTCAGCTAGTGAAAAGCCTTTTTGGCTTAAAGGATCACAGCCAAGGAAAAAGTCTCAGGTAGAAAGTTACAGACTTCAAACTGATATGCTATCTAAAATACACTTTCCCCATAAGGCACTAGTGGTGGGCTCTGACTTTGTTTTGTATCAGAAGCACTTATAGGGCTTGTTAAAACTGATTTGTGGGATTTACTCCCACAATTCCTGATTCAGGCCTAGATCTGGCCCTTTGGAATTTCTAAGTTTCCTAGGTAAAGTCAAGGAAGCGGGTCTGGCATTTCACTTTGAGAATTAGTTTCCAAGGTAAAGGTATTACCCTTCCTGTCTCTTAAATATACACATTCTCTAGTCCCACAGACTTGCCAGAATGGCCACTCCACCTCAGTCAACACACAGCCTTCTCAGACTTCAACCAACAGGAAATTCCCTCTGTTCCTGTGCTGATCATACTGTGTTTTCTTTAGAGAGACACACACAGAGATAGAGGCAGAGGTGGTCAGATCTTCAGAAGACTGGGATGCTAGTCTTATCTTCTTGGAATCTATTGCTGCTTCCAACTCTATGACTTTAAGCAAATAATTTAACCTTTCATGATCTATTCTCATTTGTAAAAACAACGATAATACTGTACTTTTTGTGGAAAGAGATCAGCTCTGTGTTAGTTTCTCCACCTCTACTTGTTCTGGTCTAATCATAGTTTATTTATATCCTGATGTTCCAGTTTAGAGTCTTTCCTTCTCAGTTCTGGAGACCATCATGGCTAGCAGGCATTTGTTATTTACAGGGTTTTACAAATTTCATCAGAAATTTTCCAAGATGAAAAGACGCTGGTGGGCATTAAATGGAACCCTTTCATTTGAACTCATTGTCAGAACTGACATATTTTGTAGACGATAAATCAGGCTTGGTCCACATTTCCTAATTCCACTTTCTCCATAAAAGCTTTTTACTTGGGTTAACAGGTAAATGGCCTGGTGTGAATTGGTGTAGTCTGTGTAGGAAGGTGGCATTTTGGATAAGAGGTCACAGAAACAAACAACACATAGAAATTTTTATTCTAAAATATCAATTCCATCATCCCTTAGGCTATTATTATACCTTCATTTCTCTAAGTCTTAAAAGACAGTAGTTTGGAATTATGCTGAGTGAAAAAAAGCTCATTTTAAAAGGTTATAAACTATATGATTCCATTTATATAATATTTTTAAATGATAAAATTATAAATATGAAGAACAAATCAGTAGTTACCAAAGGGTAGGGAAAGTGATGGGGATGGAGAGGTATTTGTGAAGATGTCACTGTTCTACATTTTGACTACAGTAGAGGTTCCACATAAACACATGCAAACACATGCACATACAAACACAGATGAGGGCACATAGGATTGGCACGGTCCAAGTTCAAGACAGTCCATCAGTGTCAGTTTCCCAGCTACGACACTGCACATGAAAGATATTACCATTGGGAGAACTGGGTAAAAGACCCATGGTATTATGTCTTACAACTACCTATGAATCTATAATGAGTTCAAAATATGAAGATTATATTAAAATCAAAGTGTATTAGAGGCCTAAATATTAAAATAGAAACATTACACATGCTGCAAAACAGGTTAGATAAAACTCTTGGAAACACTGGGTTAGGGAAAGACTTTGTGAACAAAACTTCCATAGCATAAGAACTGGCAGAAGAAATCAACAAATGGGATTTCATCCTATTTTAAAAAAAAAACAAAAAACAAAAAACTTCTACACAGGAAGAGAAACCACCAGCAGAGCTAAAAGCGAACCAATAATATGGGGAAAAAAACTTTACCAGCTGTTTCTCAGACAAAGCTACTTTCTAGAGTATATAAGAAGCTTAAAATCAGCCCCTCCCCAAATTGAAAGACTCAATTCAAAAATGGGCCTCTAAAATGAACAGACACTTCTCAGGAGAATAGGTAAAAGCAGCTAAGAAACATACGAAGAACTGTTTAACATCACTAGTCATCTGAGAGATGCAATGAAAACAACACTGAGATTCCACTTCACTCCACAAAGAACGGCTGCTATTGTGATGTCAATCAGCAAAAAAAGTGACAAGGCTGTGAAGAGGAAGGAACCCTTCTCCACTGTTGGTGGGAATGTAGACTGGTGCAACCATTGTGGAGATCAGTGTGGAGATTCTTCAAAAAACTAGAATTAGAGATCCCAAATGCCCATCAACTGGAGACTGAACAGAGAGGATGTGGGGTTTTTTTTTAATAAAATGGAGTATTACTCTGCCATAAAGAATGATAAATTTGGACCAGGATTTAGTTCAGTTCTAGCACCTGCCTTGCAAGCATAAGGTCCCTAGTTTAATCCCTAGTAACCACTTACCATGATGCCGGGCATGGTGACTCATGCCCACCAGCAGTCAGAATTATATACCACAGTGCCAGGCAGGGTGGCTCACACCTGTAATCCCAGCACTTGGGAGGCAGAGACAGGAGGATTGCTGTGAGTTTGAGGCTTTTCTGGGTTACACAGTGAGCTCAGGGCCAGCATGAACTACAAAGCGAGACTTTATCTTTAAAAAAAGATGAATTTCAGTCAATTATACTCAAATGGATGTACCTTGAAGACATGCTCTTATGTGAAATAAACACATCACAGATGTGAAAATACCATATCTTTTCTCTGGTATGAGACACTGAGGGTGCAAATAAGTTCTAAAATGTGTGATAGATATTGTGGCATAGTAGGAAAATATTCAAAGTGAAAAGAAGGATGGGGTAAGTAATGAGGGGAAAGGAAAAATTTGATGATTAAAAAATGGAAACAAAGCTTATGTATATAGGAGATAGGGAATTGAAGTGTGGGCAGGGGAATGGGAAAAAATTAGAATTAAGTCATGCCATGTACTGGTACAAATTCTCAATGTCAATTATAAGCGTAATGTGTATATAAAATCAATTTTTAAAATAAATAAAAATAAAATGGACATAGAATGGTATCAATTTTTGTTTTACTTTAGATTTATATCTAAACATCTTAGTAGAAATACAGTTTAGAAAGAAGAGTCTGTGGGAAAATTATGAGAACGTTCCTGTGGTGTAGCGGAAATTTCTGGAATAAGAGAAGGAAATATGTGAAGAATTTTTTTTTAAATGTCCCTTATGGTAACCATCAAAAAAATAGTTATCGAGCACCTACTACATACAGAGACATTAGTACTCCTTCTTCCATTTTTAAACTTGGAGTCACAACTTGTACCAGTAGAGTAATTTTAGGAGTTCTCTAATCCAATCATTTTAAGAAATCCAAATCAAGATGTTTGGGTAAACTGTGCATATTTTATCATTTCTCTTTTTATGCACATTTCTCCTTGTTGCTTCCACTCACCAACACAAATAGCAATTAAACCTGATTCCACTGTTTGCCATTTATCTTAAACCATGATTCTCCCAAAGCCTTCATAAACTCTGTCCAATCCACAAGCTTTGTTTTTAATAATGATGCCCTACTTGTGTCTACAATAGAATTATAACTTTCCTATTTTCTTGGTATTGTCCAAATAAACAAAAGAACAAAAGAGAGAGAATAACAGAGTAGGAAAGCCAGAGATAGTATTCAGGAAAAAAGAAGTTAGTGTAGGGCCAGGGATTTAGCTCAGTGGTTCCAGCATCTGGCTTGCAACTGGAAGTTTCCTGAGTTCGATCCCTGGCCCACCAGCAATCAGTCCTACATACCACACTGCCGAGGGTAGGCCATGAGTTCAAGGCTGGCCTGGGCTACATAGTGATCTCAGGGCCAGCCTGAACTACAAAGTGAGAGCCTGTCTCAAAAATATATATATACTATGATTCTGTGCAGCAGGATGGCTGGATAAGGGCACAGAAATGTTTTTTCTCTGCACCATGATGTCTGATATTTAAGTTGGTGTGGTCCAAATGGGCTGAAATGTTTAAGTTAGTTCCTTCAGTCATGCTTGAGATCACTGAAGCAATTAGGGCTCCTTTGCTTTAGAGGAAACTTCTAGAATATCTGTCCTATCCAAAGAAATTATTGTTCTGGTAAGACTCTCAGACACCACACTTGAGATGTAAGACAACCCGAAAACAAATTCATTTTACACTCAATATAGAACACTAAGAGCAAAGCCCCTGGTGTCTAGTTAGTAGGGATTAAATACTGGTTTAAAATCTTGGTTGTGTAACTGGGACCTTATTACTTAACCTCTCCTTGATTGTAACCCTGGGTATTCAGTGTCACTGGCTTCCTACTGCCAACTGTGCAGCATGAGCACCGTCTCCAGGGACCCATGTGATCCAACTCATACTTCTGTTTTCAAGCCCATGTCTTGTCATTCTCTGCCTCACATTGTCCCCTGAGCTCTGAGTACGTAGAACTCTATGAACTGATTAACCAGAAGTTCCTTGAGAATATAAGAAAGAAAATCTCTAAGCCTCTAGCAAACTTAACATGTTTAAAAAAGTAATTTTATGCAATAAATTCTTGGACTGGTGTGGCTCAATAAGAAAGAACATCAGTTACTTTACAAGAACTTCAGTGATGGCTGTTTTCTCTGATTTTTGATTGTCAAATTCTAAACATGATATTATCTTGTCCTTGAGTTGCAATTTATTTTGATTAGAGATTGATTCTTTCTTTAGTAAATATTTATAACTTTGAACTATATACATGAACAGCTAAATAAATACATGATTTGTAAACAACAGACATTACATTTGTCTTCATCATGTTTCCAATAAAACATAAATTGCATGATTTTCATGGACATGTTTGCACCTTGCTGATCACACTAAGTGCTTCACACGTCGCTGTCTAGTAGTGACTTACATAGACCTCTTGTTTTAAATAATAAAATCCTTACTTAGGCTCCTATCTAATTCTTTGAAAAAGTTATTTTTAATATAAGCCATATCATCACATGTATCAAAGTTTATGTTTTATTTTCTTGTATAAAAGATCACAATTTAAAGATATCAATTTTTCTTAGAGCATGCCTGTTCTTCTCTTGACCATTTATATCACACATCATTTAAAAAGTAAAAATGGTGTAATGTGGACTTTTCTCCATGTATGAATAAAATAGCTTGGAAATGACACTGACTTATTTCCTATAACAGTCACCATTCCTGATATTTTTCCCTTATGTTTGTAGTGACATCCAAGGAACAACTTCAATGCACAAAAATTTTAAAAAAAGAAGAAACCACTCTATAAGTCTATGCAAAGTATTTGTAGCTTTCAAGTGTACTGTACAGTCTAAAGCTTTTAACTGTGACCTCAACACACAGAAATTGCTTTCAAAAATACTACTATCACCATTTTGTTGTTCTGGGTTGCCTTTTGAATAAAATTTGTCAACAGCAAGAAACATGAATTTGATTGAGAACTTAGAGGCTGAAGTTGAGAGATTATACTGAGGATGAAGAGGTTTCTTACACACATGCACACACACACACATACACACATGCACACATACACACACATATACACGTACACACACACACACACACACACACACACAGGGCAACATGAAGATATTCTCAAAGATCAATAAATGTCACTGGAAAACAGTTTGTGATGAAAGGAAAGAACATAAAGATCCCAAATTCATGTATTTCTAACATACCTATGTCAGGAAGAACAAGTTGGTTTGAGGTTTTGTTTTGGTTTTCTTGTTGTTGTTTGTTTTGGTTTATTTTTGTTTTTGTTCTTTTAATTTTTTGAGACAGGTTTCACTTTGCAGTTCAGGATGGCCCTGAACTCACTATGTAGTGTAAGCTAGCCTCAAACTCACAGCAATCCTCCTGCCTCTGCCTCACGAGTGCTAGGATTACAGGTGTGAGCCACCACGCCCGGCACTGTGGTATGTAGTAATGATTGCTGCTGGGGTGAGTCTCCACGCCCAGTATTGTATGTGGTTCCAGGGATCGAACGTATGTCCTTGCGCTAGCAAGACAGGTGCCGGAACTACTGAGCTATATCACCAGCCCGAGCTTACAGTCTTTTCAGTGATATATATTTTTAAATAAATTTCCTCATAGTTTTCCCTTTTTATAACTTGTTTCAAGAATTAAATCAGTTTTAAGTCTTCATATGCCATTTATTCTTGAATTGTAGCATTTTTTTTAAAAAAAAGTAATTCACTTGGAAAAAATGAAACTCTTGTTTTGGGATTTTTTTATTCTTCTTTTTTTCAAACCTGGGATTGAACTCATGATCTTGTGCTTTTGAGGCAGGAACTTAAACCACTGAGCTAAATTCTTGACCCAAGAGAAAATGAAACTCTCGATCTTAGTTTGACTGACACACGTAATCCATGATTTACTCTGTTTTCTCCTCCCACTAGTCAGAACTGATTATCAGTCATTTTTTGAGCCAAAATCCACTAAACCTTTATGCTATGTAATTCATGCATTCTTTTTCCTGTGTGTGTGTGTATGTATGTGGTACTAGGGATTGAACTCTGGTCCTTGAGCTTCTAAGGTAGGCGTGAAACCATTGAGCTAAATCCCTGGCCCCCATGCATTATTTTAAAAAGTCTGAAAATGTTAGAAAATGGTGACAATGTTTTCTATTAATACAATAAATTTTAAAATCTTGTTGTGAAAGTTTTCTTATGGGCTGGAGATTTAGCTCAGTGGTTCCAGCATCCAGCTCACAAGCTCAAGGGCCTAAGTTCGATCCTGGCACCACATATAACGCTGGGTGTGGTGGCTGGATATAACTTTGGCTCATGCCTGTAATCCCAACACTCGGGGGGCAGAGGCAGGATTGTTGTGAGTTCAGGGCCAATCTGAACTACAAAAGGAGACTCTGTCTCAAAAAAGAAAAAAAAGAAAAACAAAGAGTAAGTCTCATGTTTATTGTTCTTGTCACGACATAAAAAATGAGGAGCCAAAAGTGTAGCTCTGTGAGAGAGCTTGTGCTGTGCATACATGAGGCCCTGAGTTCCAGGTTCCATCCCTAGCAAGAAGCAGGGGAAGACAGAGGAAGTAAAAAGGGAAGAGAAGGGCAAGGGAAGAAAGGAAGGAGAAAGAGGGGAAGAGAAGAGCAAGGTGGGAGGGCAGGAGAGAGGAGGAAAGGGGGTGCTTCTTGGTTAATTTACTAGCAAGAAAACTTTACAACTTTAAATGTATTTTCTTTTTAACTTAGAAATTTCATACATGAGCAAATAATCCTTTTTTTTTTTAATAAAGAGGAAAGGATTCATTGTTTATTTGAAAACTAAATTGCTTCATAAGGTGGTTACATGATTTGTCCTGGGGGCTGGGTTTTGGATGGTGCTAAATTTTTAAAAATTTATTTTATTGATATATTTTATACACACAGCATGATCAGAATTAACACTGAGAATTTGTACCAGTATATAATATGCCTTAATTCTCATTTTCCCCATTTCCCTGCCAAACCCCCTAAATGCATAAGCTTTGCTTCCTTTTTTTTAAAAAAAACCATCAAATATTTTCTTTACCTTCTTTACTTAGCCTTACTCCCTTTATTCCCTTTGAATATTTTCTATTCACAATATTTATTCTACAATTTAGGACTCATCTATATTTTCATACTAGAAAATAAATACGGCATTTACACATCTGTGACCTATTTATTTCATTTATGAGTATGTCCTCAAGTTAGATCCATTTGAATATAACTCAAATTTATCATTCTTTATGACCATTTTATTTTAAAAAAACATATTTTCTCCACTTTCAGTCCCACTCTCCTTCTCATAAGTCAGCACTGTCAAGTGGATGACACACACCATGAAAGAGTGTTCTTTCTGCATTTTCATCTCAGCATTAACTTCAACCCATGTATGTAATTCCATTCATTATGAAGTTATGTAATGTACAACCATGTAACTATAAATACTATTCTTAATGTAGCAGAGAATTTCCATAGCTATCTTCATATGTATTACTTCATATTTTACCTATTACATTATACATTATGTTTTGAATAGATTATAATTTATTGAATAATTTCCCTAAAAGGCATTTGTATTTTTTCCGGTTTCATTCTTACAAAGAGTGTTACATGAAGTGTCCATGTACAAATAACTTCTTGGATAAGAATATTTCTCTGGGAAGGAAACTGAAATTTATTACCATAGCTACCATCAAACAGTTTTTCAAAACTAGTGTCCCAATATATGCACTCTTCAACTGTTTTAGGATCCGCATTTCCCCTTGTCCTCACCAACAAAGAATATTGTCAGTGCACTTGATTTTTGGCTAACTTGTGCCTTAAAACTAATGGTCTCTGATTATTGTTTCTTAATAGTAGTAAAAATAAATTATTTTACTAAAATATTAATTCAGAAAGTCCAAAATCCTGAATTTTCTTTCAGAAGTTCCCAAAAGAGAATACTGAATACAAAGAGAGAGATCCAGAAACTGTTGAACATACTTTGCCCAAACTGACAATAATCTAGATTAAGAGGATCCACTGAAAATGTAGCACAATATAATAAATTAAGAAAGACCTACACATTAAGTCCAAGATCATAAAAGTTTATAAAACTAAAGTTGAAAAGAATTCTTAAGGCAAGGAGTGAAGGTCAGTGGTAGAGCCCTTGCCTGGCAGATGCAAAGGTCTGGGTCCATCCCTCGCAGCATGCAATAGTGGATCCTAAGAAGTTCTAGAAATGAGAAAGAAGATATATACAAAAAGCAATAAAACACCTACAGAGCAAAACAATAGTACTGAGAATAGCATTAAACCTTTCAATACCAACATTAGATGCAAAGCCAAGTAGAACAATGCCTAAAAGAATCATGGAAAATAATGATTTTTCAATCTAGAATTCTATACGCACTTGTGTTTATTACTTTACTCTCATTACTGAGAAAAAAATACCTGAGCCTAAAGTTAAATGGAAAAAGCTTTATTTGGCTTACAGTTCACAGAGCTTTCAGTGCATAATTGGCTAGCTCCAATGGAGGGTGGCTTGGCAAAGGAGAAACAGTTTATAGTAGCCAGAAGGTAGCAAAAGCAACAGGGACCTTAACAGCATCTCATTACCCTCTTTATCTTATTTGGACTTCCTTGAGAGGGTAGCACTCACACCCTTCATCCCAGTGCCTCAAGCCTAGACCCACCATGAAACACACAGTCTAAATTCAGCCACTTCTAAAATAACCTGTGACCACATGAGGCTTTGGGGCACATCTAAACAAAAAACGTAACACCACCCAAACTATCAAACAAGTATAAGAATAAAATATTGTCAGACACTCAAAGTTACATAAATCTACTCTTGTGCACTAGAGCAGAGGAGGAAAGTAAAACCAAGAATGAGAAAGCATGAGTCAAGGAGTCAGAGGTACTGCAGGAAGACTGGATGCCAGGGAGTCCCAATTCGAAAACCGCCTGGGTCAACCAGCATTCAGTCTAAACCAGAGCAGAAACTCTGGGGAACAGGGCGAACAGTTGAGCAACTGGAAAGTGAAATTATTATAGTTTAGAAATATGCTGAAGAATTTAGAAAAATCACAAACAATATGTAACAATTTAGACATTTGAAAAAAGTAGTAAAAAAGAAACAAGAAAATTAGCAAACGAAGTATAGTAGTAGGCATCATTGAACACAAATAACTAAGAGATAAAAATGAAAGAAAATTTAAAATCAAATACGAATCACAGTTAATAATTATATGAAAAATACTTAACATCTTTAGGCACCACAGAAATGAAATCAAAACTACACTAAGAATCCATCTTACTACAATCAGAATTACAGTCATCAAGAATGAAGAAAATAAACACTAACAAGGCTACAGTGAAAAAGAACATTGATGTACTGTTAGTGCTTGTTACACCAACCACCACAATGAATGCTGATAGCCAGTACAGGAAATCAGTACTGAGGTTCTCAAAAAAATAAAAACAGACCTACTACATGATTCAGAGATACCACTTCTTAGTATAGACAGTACCTGAAGAAATCAAAGTCAACATACCCATTGTGAGACCTAAATATCCATGATTACTTAGCACAATTCGCAATAGCCAAGTTATAGAACCAGCTTACATGTCCAATACATGAATGGATAAAGACAATGTTTATATACGTCGTAGTGTATTATGAGGCCATGTTCAAGAAAGAAATCATGTCACTTGCAGGAAAACTGGTAGAAACAAAAGTAATCATGATCAGAGAATAAGGCAGACTCATGTCTGCTTTAATTTTACACTATCTTTTTTTTTTTTTTTTGAAGTAACCTTCTACTTTCTCTGCAAAACAGAATATCCCTACAAGCATTCATGGATACTACCCAAAGTAAGCCTTACAGACTCTCAGGATGTTAACATATTGTGCTAATTGTGTTTGTTTTCATGTATACCTCCTTTAGTAAAATGTAAGACAAAAGATTAGTGACTATAGATTTCCCTCATTGCCTTTCCAGTATCCTTACACTCCACTGCACACAGAATTGACAGTTAAAAGTGGTCAAATAAATGCAGTTAAAAAGATCCGTCACACTGAACAACATTATAAGCCACAATTGTGTAAGGATGGTGATTAGAATTGAAATAAAAAGTAACAGCAGGTACAGAATCTAATAAGATAGTAGTTATAGAAGTAATAATGATAGCTTATTGAATATTAATACTACCTAGGCACCCTTCTAATAATTTTACATATTTAAACCTTAGAACTAAATCTCATAACAGATACTATTTTTAATCTCATTTGCAAGAGGTATTGTAATCAAGATTTGCAAGAGAATAGATTTAATACAGGACATATAATTTATAGAATTATTGTATTATATTCACCCCAAAAATCAATTATAGAGTGCAACATCTGTACACACACTAGAGACCCAAATAATCCAGTTGAGGGCCTGTGTCCAATGGCAATGTTCCACATAAAACCAGCTAGAGGCCTAGAGTCCAAAACAATGTCCACCATAAGTCCAGCCAGAGGCCTAGAGCCCACAGCAATGTCTCATGTAAGTTCCTATCAAGAATCTGCACCAGGAAGACCCAAAGGCTAGAGGTGGAACCTACCTAGTCTGCCCCACCAGGGTGAAGGATATGTGCTAGCAGGCTGAGGGAATCTGCTCTGGAGCAGGAAGTGACACTCAAAATGAAGACCAGGGCTGCCCTGAAGAGAGCAGTATCCGTCACTGCAACAGCGAGGACCGGAGCTCCTCTGATAACAGCTGAGTTTATATCTGGAAAACCAGCCCTTGTGATCCTCTCCAAGATCAAGAGCACACAACCTTCCGCTCCAGTTCTCCTCTTCTGCTACTAGCGACAATTCTCAGGTGCATCTTCCACACCCAGAACCACCCTGACTCAGTTCAGCTGGGCATTCCAAGTTGACTGTTGGTTAATCCACCACAGAAAGGGAAACTGAGGCATAGATGGGGTAGTTAAATCAGTCCTGGTAACACAGCTACAGAAATCTCAATCTCAGCTACTCATTTTATACACTAAATTTTTGAGTTGTAAGATAATTGCTCTCTTTAGTCAATTCCCACATTCATATCCAAATCTTTAGAATTATTCCTCAGGATACCTTAAAAGATTCTAAAACCACTACTCTACTGGAGTCTCCTTCTTTCCTTTGTTTTTCTAAAATGTAAATTCCAGGGTTGAAGGTATAGCTCTTTAACAGAGTACATGCTTAGCAGGTACGAGACCCTGGATTCAATGCATAGTACCCATGTTAATTAATTTAAAATCAAATATGTAATTTTCAAAAGATAGTTAATTTAATTCATAGCTCCTAAAATGCCCCTGAGAGCAAAACAAATGAGGTTGAGCCTTTCCTTTAAATTTCTAAATTGAGCAAATCAAGAGGAACAAGATGCAAAATCAGTTTGGCCAGACCTACTGAAAACTAAATGCTCTAAGACAATGGCTCATCCCATGTGCTATACCAGCAATTCCTAACTCCACCCAGCTCTAGCCTTTGTGGCCTCAAAGAGAGTTCAATATGTTCAAATAATGAAAAACAGGGACACTATGCCTCTACTTGCTTATATTGTATCTGATGTACCTGATTTCAAATCAAGGAACTTTGAACCTAGGAAGGAATACATTTTAGTTTAATTACTAAGCAAATCATTTGCTCAGCTTTGGTTAGGTATGTCATTATTTATGCCCTAATTAGTGTAGGAGCATTTAGTGTCCATACAAGTAATATGTGTCAACTGCCTCAAGCATTTTCTCTGCATTATCTGTTTCTTTTTTCTATATATATAAGCTGGCTTAATTTTTAATTTTTCAATTAATGCATAATAAGTGTAAATATTCAAGTACAGTGGGCCAATTGGTATATATATCAAAGGACAATAATCAAATAAGGGTAATCAGTAGTTTCTTTAAATAATCATTTATCTTAAATTGGAAAATTTTGAAATACTCTTCTAGTTTTTTATAAAATATGTAATAAGTTATCATAAATTGTAGTCATTCTACTGTGCATTAGAGCACTTTTCTATATGAAGGTATTTCAGTACGTATAGTCAACTTCCCACTGTCCCTTCAGTACTGCCTAAACTCTGCTGAACACTATTCTATTCTCCACTCCTATGCAGGCGACTTTTTTAGCACATCTGAAAACATAAGTCATTATTTGTAAATCCACAACGAAAGTGTTAAGCAACAAAACTTACCATTGTCAAAAACTCTCACATTTATACAACTTAAAGACTTCTTATTCCTTGGAAAAAAATCAATGGAAGTTATTCACATATGTTAAAGAATCATCTCAAAAAACTACTTTTTCTATAAATAAATACGTTTTGTATAAGTAAGCCAAATGTACATAATGTAATTTAGCTACACTTGGCATCCTAAAAACACTTGGGAGAGTATAGACTAAATCATTCACTAAATGCTATAATATTCTGTCGTTATATCATAATATTTTATATGCAAAATATGCCCTTCATAAAGTGGGTCTAAAAACAGTCATTTCTGAGACATTTATTTGGAATATAAATGTGTTAATGCACGATAGGGTAAAACACTTGAGTGATAAAGATTTTTGCTCAGTCCCAGAAATTTACCAAAAGACAACCCTTTCATTTGGAATGTTCAGTGTTATTAGTATCTAAATCTTAAAGAGTTCTTGAAAAGATTTTTTTGCAAATCCCCATTCACAACAACTTGTTTTTAAGATAATGTATTTGGTGTGCAAGGAACACAGATAAGATTGGCCAAGAAAAAGAAAGATAGCCTTAGTTAAACTTGTGAGAATACTTTTAAACTTTATCATTTCACACTTTAGTAAACAAATAAGTGTTTATCTTTCTAAGTAAATAATATGTTTCAACTATTTCAAAGTGAATCTAAGTCAAGTGAGGTGGTACATCCCTGTAAATCTAGCTACCTGAAGAGATAGAGGAAGAACACAAGTTCAAGCTCAGCCTACACAACTTCGTACGAATGTGTCCAAAAATAAAATTGTAAGGATGGCTGAGGATGCAGCTGAGAAGGAGGGCACTCAACTACAATGCACAAGGCTCTGTGTGCAATCTGTAGTCCTGCCAAAAAGTAATAACAAAAACAAAAAGTGAGACTAATTCAAGAAGTACAGCCAGGCATGGTGGCTCCAGCCTGTAATCCTAGCACTCAAGAGGCAGAGGCAAGAGGACTATTGTGAGTTTCAGGCTGGCCTGGGCTGCATAGTGAGTTCAGGGCTAGACTGAACTACAAAGCAAGACCCTTTCTCAGAAAATAAAAAAGGAGTATGCATGTTATGAATATTATACACATTTTTACATTGTGGTTCATAATAGCATTCTT
>PVIR01008206.1:0-57661 GCA_004026965.1 Petromus typicus
AAAAATAAGAATTAAAAAATAAATATCTCTTCCTCCAAAATTATAATTTTTCTACTTTGTGCATACATCTATAGTAGTATCCAGAAATAACTTTGCCTTTTCATATGTGACTTTGTAAGTTAGACTTTCTCCCCTCGCTAATAGAGATATTATGGAGTATGTTGAGTTTTGCCCATTTACTAATTGGAAAATGACAGTAGCAATTCATTAACTATATCTTGCCATTGTGTAAGATAAAAAGACAGCAGAATATCTCCATATTTACCTTTTACTGCACCTTAAATAAACTACCTCTGGAGAGCTGACTCTCTTACCCCTTACACTCTACATTCTCCAGATGAGACTGTACTGAGCAGTGTTCGCTTGGCTGACGGGATGTGTGTAACTTTGAAACTGTCTTTCAGGGAAGCCTGTTCTGTCACCATATGACACACTGTACTGCTTAATTTTTCTTACTAATTGGAAAAAAAAGTGAAAGTGGTATGCTTTGGGTTTTAAAGACACAGAAACCCTTTACTTGGCCAGAATCCATGGCTAGTTAAAGAATGACGCTGGTGTTGCCTATGGCATAAAAACACTAAAATAACAACTATTGGCTCAGTAATAACCAAGTTGCCAGGTCTGGAGAGGGAAACTGATTGAGCTCAGTGGCCTAGGAACCCTCATGTACAAGTTTTTCAATTGATTGTCAAATATGTGTGTGTAATATAGTATATACATGTAATACAATATATATATATATATAATATACATGTAATATATATAATATATATATTATATATATTTTATATATATATACATATATACATATATATACACACACATACTATGAGGTTCATGTGTTTCCTGCTTCATAAAAGAGAACATACAAATGAGTCCTTGGAGGTGTTTGCCTCCCATAAACACAGAAGCAGCACACATTACATGATTTACAGGGACACAAAGTTCTTTCCTTTTCTCATCATTAGAGTAATGGTCATCTATAGCACCCACATTTCCTGGAGCAAAATCAGGCAGTTTCACATACATTGTAACAAACAGGTCCCCAAGAATCTGAACTGAATTTTTTAAAAATGGAAACTGCAGTTCAGCAATGTACACTCAAAAAGTGTGGTTGCTTGGAGTCGTTACACATTGAACACTGTTGGTTGGGAGAACAAAAGTAATATGACACTTGTGGGGGTCATGTCTGGACAATGTTGCTTTGTACACCCAATAGAGTCGTTATAAATAAAATCATACCCCAGACACTAAAGCACAATTTTTATCTGGTTCTCTTATTAACTGCCTGACTATTACCAATGTTTCTTTCCGAACAAACCTACAAATTGCATCATATGACTCATTTTGAAACACTGCTTTCTATTTTTTAAGCCTATAAAAGAGTTTTATTATCCCTGTGGTCATTTTGTCCAATTCGACTTTCAGTACTGTGGTCACTGATGTCTTATTGGAGTGTGCTGTGCATTACCCAGCAGCTAAATGATACCCAGATTGAATACTGTGAACCATGGCTACAAATTCCCATATCAACCCCCTCCCACCCAACGCGACCTTTGGGTCAGAGTTGGTTTGCTTCTTCCCCCTCAGGAATTCCACACTTTTACATGGTGTCTTATTTCTGTTTAACACTGTCCCTGTGACACAGCATTTTTAATGGTTGGATGGCTTCAGAGCAATTTGAGTATGTTTTATCTCCCCCAAAGCTGGGTTGGTCTATGGAGAGACTGAAGGGCTCTGTCCTTCTACCTCATATCTTTTGCTTTTCTCCCGAAAGGGGTCAGGAGGTTGTGCCCTTCTCTGTGTGTGATTCCAACTATTTCAGACAAGCTCATTACCCTTGACAGAGGAGGAGAAAGAAAGAGATTTCTTGAAGGCCTCCACTGTCCAAAGTACCAGTGAGCACTTGCTGAAAATTCTTTCATGTTAATAGAGATATTGTCTTTCAATGTATATATTACTAGCGATACTCTAGGATACTCTTTAAACATTGTTTTCACACATCCATCAGCTAATGGATTGTTCTGTGATTTCCACACAGTAATTATGACTCATGCATTGACAACACATTGATTACATTCTCCATTTAATAAAGCAGACATGTGTCTTTGTGGTTGAAGTTTCTAGGCTTTCCTCATATCCAGTTCTACTCTGCTTTCAGGTATGAATTAGTATTATACATCCTTACTCCTTATAGACAGTTATCCAGGACGATGAATCTAATTCTAACCAGTTACATATGAGAGAAAGAGATGAAAGTTATTTCTGAGACAAAATGGGCTTAGGATACCCTTTTTTATTCTCTTTACTCCCTATGTAGACCACATAGGACACTTTTCCAATGACATATCAGAGTCACCGTATGGAGGATAATTACTTTGGAGTGTTTATAGGAATCTGTATGCATGAAAAATATACCTGAGTTTTGCAAAATCACTGAGATTTTATTGTTTGTTACGAAGTGTGATATATTCTTTGTTAAGCAATGAATATTTCTGCTATAATTAGGCACAATATCAAATAGCCCATGTTGATTGGGTATTCAAGGGAAGATCAAGGGCCATCAGATGATTTAGAGGTTCTGTCTTGTACTACTCCACCTGTCACAGTGGAATGAGGTTCTACCAGAGACACAGTAAATTACACAGCTTTCCACAGTCTAACTTGTACCTACACAATGGATGGATCAGTTCACGTATGGTGATCAAATTTCACCCTAAACAATATTAGTCACTAAATTTATGGGAACCAACATCAGCAATGATAGTGTGACAATGTTACTCCACAGTGAAATCTAATTCATCCATGAATTTATGGGTTTCCTAACAAATTAGGGAAGAGGGAAAGGGAAGTCCTTTGCACCACACTGTGCATCAAATTTATATCAGAGATATGGATTCTGTGAGTCAAATTTATATAAGAGATAAGAGTATCAAAGCTATGTGCTTCTAATTGATGGTAATAGAAGTACAAGAAGTCAAGACAAACAAAATAAGCATATGTATCCTCTATCCATGGCACATCATACATGAGAACACCATGTGAGAGAAAATAACCCAGATGATCAAGTTCAAAGTGAATGTGGGTAGACCTGCAGTGGAGGTATTGACTCTACATGCTGTACTTGGAGACACAGCTAAGCTACATCAAAGGATTCTGGCATAGATGTTTATTAAAAAGAAGGAAAACAAAAGTAGATAAGTCATTCCATCAAGGAAACCATGTTGGAACAGGAAAAACAAAAAAACATTAATTTAAAGTGGTTATGAAATCTTCCCCTTGTGATAGTCTTTCCTCATGATTCCTCATTCACCTGTTATTCAGTACTTCTTAGTCCTGAGATTTAAGTATGTATTTATTGTCATTTAATCATCACTTCTATTTTAACCAACTGGCAAATAACCTTTGCCTTGCCTCCTAATTTTACAAATAGCATTTTTATGTCACTTCATAGTTAATTATTTGGATTGTTAAATTACAGATAACTCATTTAATTGACTGATTACCATAAACATATTTTCAGGTGTTATTGTTGTTTTAGTTTTTCCATCTACTGTTGTTACTGTTTCAATCAGTATAACAACTGAGTATATGTTATTTCAATTTCTCCTTCTTTCCACTCTGATTTCACAAAGAAAAGAAAATCAAGATTCCCTTTTTGATTGCATTGAAAACATCTTTGGAGGGGTCTGCTTTGGTGAAAAGCCACTCCAAGTCTTATATTTCATCATTTTCATCTATGTTTTGGATATAGATCATGAAAGCATGTGCTTAAACATTCCATGAAATGTTAATTAAGAGTCAGATATTTGATGATGCAGACCAGTAAGATCAGCTACTTGGGAGGTTGAAACAGGAGGCTCACAAGTCAGAGGCCTGGTTGGCTAATTTAACAAGGCATTCACTCAAAGTTGAAAAACAAGGAAGAAGAAGAATAAAAAGAAGAAGAAGAAGGAGGAGGAGGAGAGGAAGAAGAAGAAGGAGAAAAAGAAAGAGATGAAGAAGGAGATGAAGAAGAAAAAGAAAGGGAGGAGGAGAAGGAAGAGAAGGAGGAAAGCTGGAGATATGATTCAGTCCAAAGCTTCTAGATTCAGTCCCCAATACCACAGAAAATAAGAGATGCTAGATAGTGACAGAATGATAAATATCCTCCTAAACTTTTAGGAGTTAGGTTTTGGGCTAGAACATGATGTGTTTCTTGCATGGGTGTACAACAGCTTCTGTTTGGGAGCAGGAATTGAGGCTGAAAAAACAGCTGACATTCAGAATGTGAACCTGTTCTTATATCCACTAACTAGAATCTATGCTCCTAATTCAAAGCTCATTCACTAGACTCTTTTATGTAAACCTCTGTCCTATGTCCCAGATAGTAGAGCATCAAACAAAAAACCCCAGCCTTTGAGTAACTAATATTTTGATAAAATCTGAAAGGAATCGGAAAAGGCATTTTTATCAACCTCAATGTAAACTCTTGAATATTTAGTGACTGCTTTTAACAGAAAACAACCTCACTAAACCACACTAAAGAAAAGAATGAAGTCTTGTTCCATTTAAAAAAATGTGTTATCAGTAATGCTGACCTCAGGATACTGAAGTATTCCAAGCTATCAAAAAGGCTGCTGGTGCTGAGACACAGGTGATAATTGCACTGTGCTCTGTTTTCCGAATTCGCTTGATTATAGGAATGTACATCCCTAGACTTCTCTAATAGAGGTGTTCTTTCACTGTGCTTTGCATGGGCCCTGGAATCAGTCTAATTATCACCAGTGGCTCAAATATCCTGTGACTGACCCTATCTCAGAAACACAGCAATAAGAGGAGGTCCAGGCTCTTTGCTGCATTTTCTCTAATTATCACAACTGTCTTGCAGTGCAGTGGTCTTTGTCTTTCTTGTTTCCATGACCACAATAATAATCAATAATCAATAATCAATAATCACCAGATCTAAGATTTGAAGACAAAGACTCAAGTCTGTCTCCAAAACTCAGGTTTTTTTCTGTCATATTCCTTTTCCTTCTTACTGATTCTTTAGTTTATTCATTCAATCTTTTCTTTTAAAAAGGTATTTATTGACTATTAGTCCTTAGCAGATGTGATATGGGAGAAGGAAATTACCATTCTAGTAAAATTTACAAAGCATTATGCTTGATTCATGTCCATAAAATGCATCATGGGAACACAGAGGTCAGCTGCAGCTGAGGAGAGTTAGAATGTGAATCATTGGGGTGAGAAGGCCAACATTCTGGGAGCCAGAACAACATGAAGAAAAGATCAGGGGTCAGAAAACACAAATTATAGAAAGCTGAAAGATGAGAAAGCAGAAGATTTCCAAGCTACACACTAATTTGGGGGCATTATAAACTGTATTTAAGACTAGAAGATGTCATCTATACATCTAGGTTTCAGAATCCTTTTTTAAAAATTAGGACAGATAACAACTTAAGGCCAGATTTTCCCTGAACACAGTCTACTGAAGTCAAGCAATAGTTGTTCCTTTCACTAATTCTCATGAGCTGATGAACACATTCACATTGTCTGCTTCTCCACCAAGTGCCTTTCATCTCACTGTCCTTTGACAAGAAGATACAGGGCAAGTGGAAGCAGGTAAAACTACAAAGATCAGCTGGGGCATTTGCAAGTTGCTTTCCCCAGGGAACCAGCTAATGGAAAAGTCAACTGGAGCTCCAGAACCTGTCTGATGTTGCCTGCTTAAATAAGCTTTTAGCAGCTCCTCTGTGGACAGACGAAACCAAAGTGCAGTGACAGCCCTGGACAAGTTTGTTCCTGCCTAGGAATTTACAGTGAGCTAAACCTGCTGTGTAGGTATTTCCATAGACAGAGGGGGAGCATATTGGCACAGAGAAGGTGGAAGAGGGATGTGTATTTGGCTAAACAGTATTTTTCTAAAAGGTGGAGCTAGCTGGTGATTAGTGAAGTCTTACTTGTCAATTACTACCTTGGGAACTGTTCTGTGATTTAAATGTTAACTTTATTTAGCAAGCTAGGAAGATAGTAATGGCTCAGTAAAGGGGAGAATTATGAATTTCTAAGATTGGTTTGGCATTTCTTTAACCTAGAGACAAATGCCAGAAGGTACAGGAAAGAGATCATGAGGATAAGCACATGAGAGAAAGAGAGAACGGTAAAATGAGAAGAGTTCAACAACAATTTACCAAATACCTGCTATGTGCCAGAAACTCTCCCTGATGGGTAGACTAATGACATGTTTGGGTATTTTTGTTGGCTGATTTTTTGTTGTTGTGGTGGTTGTTGTTTGTTAAAAGGTAACCACTATGGAAGCTATTTACCTGAATACAAAAATATGAAGTCTTTGTGTCAGTTAAAATAAGAACAGATTGAAGTTAGGCAACAGGAACCAGCCAAATGTGTTCAGCTTTGACACATGTGAAGACTCTCATTCCAAGATGTGAGTAGCAGAACTGACTCTACTCCATGAAGCTGAGCTACTGTCAAGACCTTGAGGTTGCAAGACAGCAGGTTTATAATGAAAATGCTCTTCCCCCTTGACATTCTGCAATATTAACAAATAACTCAGAGCCTCAGTTTCCTCTCCTATAAAGTGGGAAGCAAAACTTCATGTTACTTACAGAGTTCAAAGAAGGATTAAATGAAGCTACATTATCAGATATGCAGTAGGCACTTTCTGCATAAGGTGTCATCTCCTTTCTTTTGCTTTCCTAACAATATGGTCCAAAGTATTAGCAGTTCTGACTAGTTTGATTCAGTTCCGGAGGAGAGTAGATGAGAAAATTTCAGGTCTCCTACTCTCTAAACGAAAGCTAATGAAAAATAGATGTTCTCCCACTCCCTCATTTGGCTGTCTCCAGATTATATTTTGTTATGCATGCTGGTTCCTCTGCTATTCCACTACTTCAGACACTGAACTTTGAGTCTTTGTCACATCAGCAGTGCCGAGTAATTCCGTACAGAAGTCTGACATTTCCAGTTGAAAAAAATAAATTGATTAAAATTCAACAGGCATGTAGCGTTCAGCATTTAAAGGTCGAGGAACCTAGAGAATGATCAACTGTAAGATAATTCAACATTTTACACAGGTGGGGGCTAGTGGAATATGTATCTTCCCCTCTCAACACCAACATTTCACTACTGGGAGCACAAATGAAGCAAATTTAATTACAGCCTCAAGACAGGTCATCTATCTTTGTGGAGACTCAGTATTGGACATCCCAAGAGTAAGGAAAGACCGATTTAACTCACCTTGGATAAAATCTTTACCTTTGTTAGTCAAGCATCTCTTTACTTGCCCCGGAGTTTTTGGATCTGCTCTTTTTTACCTTTTGAAGTGCCCAGGATGCTGAAAGCCACTGGGTCATTTGCTGAAAGAGAGAGACAGGAAACAGATTGTTATGTGTGAGCTCTGGTTGATTTACCAAACGTCATGCTCCATGTTACATGGGTGGGGTATGTGTCTGCTCGTTCATTTTATCTAGCAAATAAGAAGCATTGGACTGGGATATGGTAGTCAATCTACAAAGAGTATTTATTGATCAAACGCATTAAGAGACAAAGTTTCAGGTCCAGGCCCTTTCAAACATGGTTAAGTCTTGGACAAGTTGCCTACTCTGGGACTCAATTTCTCCCTTAGTAGACTAGAGATGATAACACGTGCTTCCTTGTCACTATGCTGTTTGGTTTTAGTTTTATGTTTTCTCTGCCAGATAGTAAGTTGCAGTAATGAAAGGACTAGTATTTTAGGCCAACATACATCCCAACCGTAACCAACGCAGTGCCAAAAAAGGAGGGCTATTTGATGATATAAAATGGATTAGAGGTTGCACCATGTAGGAGCAAAGTGATGGCACAGATTGCAGGAAAACAGAACTTCAAGTATCGATCCTGTCATTATATATGATATGACCTTTATGTTTTAATTTGTTCATCTGTTACATTAGGAATGAATATTTCAGAAAAATAAAAGAAGCCCAGGGTCCCATTGAGTTCTGATATGCTTTGATTTCTATTCCTGTTCTATCAGGATTTTAATCACTAGGAGGTATTTACTGAAAATTAGCAGTGACTTGAAATTATAGCTAGTATCTTGTGACTAACTGGTAATAAGACTGCTCTCTGGAAATATCTAAGGAGTTTCTGAGACATGGATGATGTTGAGAGCTTCCTCACATTTTTACTAGGGGGAATGGGCTTTGGTTATTCCATTAAAGGATGCAATTAGACCTAAGGAGAGATTTCTTGATTACTTCTGGGGTAAGGTGATGCCAGCTCTCAGGATCTTCTACAGGTGAGAGATAGAGTTCCCAATGGGTCAATCAATGAATCAACAAATATTTGCTAAGCCTACATGCTGTTCATTTACATCTTTGTGACATTTTACTTGAAGTATGGATTATGAAGCACCTGCATCACAGTCACCTGGAGCTCAGTTAAAAATGTAAATTCTTAGACTCATCCCCACATGCTCAAGAGTTAATGTCTAGAATGTGTTCTTTAATAAGCTGCCCAAGTGATATTTCTGCACATCCTAAATTTAGACAAACACTGTGCTTGAGTTTGATAGTCTTCAGCAATACATTCCTCCAATCTTGGTGCCATTAAACTAATCATAATGGCTAGAATTGTTATGTCACCTGTGTCACATACAAGAATCACCACCACCCTGCAAGGTGGATGTTTTCTCCAGCTAGGATGTGAATAAACTTTGAATGCCAATGTGGCACAATCAGAAAGTACAGAATCAGAGCTTGAACCTGGGTTTCCTCACTCTCACCCCATTATTACATAGCTGCTTCCATGACATGCTGGCTCCTGAGAACCACTTCCATAAGAATCCTGTTTCTGTAGATGGGACCTTGTTTGTGTGTGGAAAAGGACAAGAGGTCATGGAGAGACAAGCTCATCCATATGCAGATTTCTCTGTTAGTTCTGACTTCCAGAAAGGAGACTGAGCAAAAGATGGATCTCTGGTTCCCTGTGGAGATAGTAAAGTACAATTTCTCAGAATAAAGATTTCTTCCCTTTTCTTTCAAGGAGGACATGGGATTTGGTGTGTGATCTTACTGTGACCCCTACAGGTTACTCAAAGCACAGTGAGCTGTTGACCTTCACAGATTTCAGGGCACAGGAAGGACATCAGCTGGATAAGGAAGACCAACAGATTTCTAGCTAACTGAACTAACAATTGAACAGTGAAATGTAATTTAACAATCAAATATATGTTTACATACATTATCAAAGATTACTTGACACATGTTGGAAGTAGAAGTTTCAGACAAATAAGTTGCAAATATAGGTGATTTTAGTGATGGTTCCTAGTCTTTCTTCACTACTTTATTTTGTATATATGTTGTGCACTCAGGTATTCAGGGTGTGTCCAACCTAAATTTCTACAGTTACAATGCCACCTAGAATATTTTAGAAAAAGCATTGAACGGTAGGAATCATTGACATGATTTCACTTATTATGGTTTATTTATTCAACTTGCATTTATTAAGGAGGCCAAGGCTGTAGAAATGGTTGTGCAAGAGTCTCATTTTGGAAGCGTTTATAGTGATAAGGAAAGAATGTACAAGAGAGAGCCTCCCTCCAATGTGTTTTCCATAGAATGTTCTGTTCAAACAATGTAACAATGATGGATGATGTTTTCTAGCTAAGGTTTCCAGCATGTTCTTTTAACTCTGCCCAACTGCCTCAGTGAGCATGCTCACTTGGTACATAGGCCCACATCCCTACCCTGTAGATCTCTATATATGGCTGTTTCCATTTCTGCTTAGGGCTCAGACTTCAGAGTCTGAATTCATCTGCACCTTCCAGTGTAATAAAGGTTTCTGAATGACACTCCATTTTTTTGCCTACAGAGACCTTTAGAGGGCTATAACCCTTGGCTGTATTGCTGAATTGTCTCACGTTGTTGTAATAATAGTATTGTGAGGAAACAGAAGAAAGTTACTTACTACTGAGGAAGTATCAATATTGAAAGAGATGAAAAGGCCACAAGATTATCTCAGGAAAAACCCAGATCAGATTAAAATCATAATGCTTAGGCAAAGAGTGTGTCCAAGAAATAACCTAGATGTCCTTGGATAAGTCACTTAACCTCCCTGGACTCTGCTTCCCTGATCTCAAGTGTAAGGGAGTCATCTTAGGTTCTCTCAGTGGTCCTTTACAGTTTTAACACTTTCTGATCCCATTTTTATTTTTATGAGTGTAGGTTACTGAATTTAGAGATATGACTTGTTTAAAAAAATACCAAATATATTTAAATACATTTCCCCTCTTTCCAGAACAATTGAAGCTGGTCTACAATCTAAGATACTTTAATGAATATCTAGGACAAACTGTAACTTAAAGATTAGTATATTGAGGTCCAGAGAAGGAAAAGAATGTGTTTGAGTCACATGCAAATGAACGGTTGGGATTCTTAGAAGGCAGCTTATGGAAGCTGAATCAAGAAGAAAGCTTATCCACTGCATATTTCACCCCAGTTCTCCAATTTTGTGTTCAGTCCTGAGCATTTTTTGACAATCTTTCTTCAGATATAAAATTACTTTGTTAGCTTTGGAAAATCAAATGCATTATGCATGCCCAGGATTGCTTTCAGAACCAACATAATTAACAATGTGAAAGGTGCAAGGGAAAAAATGGATATTTTTTTTAAAGTGCCAAAATTATGAACAGAAAACAAGTATCTCTTTGCCATGTTCATGCTCTCATTCCATCATATCTGCAACTCTATGTCTAATTAAGGGCTCTGAGCAGCACCAGTGGAGGTCTGAGAGTCAGTGGTGAAAATGGTCACAGCCAAGAAACAGTAATATTAGTGTTGATAAAGTTAGTAAAGGTCATCAGTTTAACTATTTTACTTTTGAAATTTTTCATAAAAGTAATTCTTGCTGATAAAATAAAAATATTTATTGCATCAAATTCATAAAAGGTAGGTAGGTAGACAATGTTCGGTTTTGGATTTATTCAATCAATCTATAGTGATACTCAAAAAAAATACCAAATATTTTTAAGTCTCCTCTTTGAATTTCAGCGTAGGCTTAAGATTTAGATTGATTTCTTAGGTAGATTTTAAATTGTTCAGAGCAACAACCTGAGCTATGTACATGTGTGATAGAAAGATGAACATAGAGTTCTGAACCTGCCTCTCATTAAACCATCCCTGAAACAGTAACTATAACATGGGTAACATTACGTTTGCTGAACTTTCCACTATTTCCTTGAGCTGGGGGAGAATTTCATTCCTTCACCAACTCATTGGGCACTGCACCCTTTGTAAGAGAAAGAGGGAATATTGGAAGGAACATCACAGCAGTACCTTTCAGGCTGAGGGGCAAAGTGGTGGTGATAGTGTTACGGTTGTGCAAGGACTATGCTCAGAGAAGTGGTCCAGCCTCTGAGATAATAAAGGTGATGGTGCTGATGAAACTAATAATGGTGATGAGGGTTATGATATAGACAGGTCATTAAGTAAAGTTGATGACAGTGATGAGGTTCATAAGTTTCTTTTCAAAGCCAAAGGTCAGTATTTAATTGCCAGAAGCTTACAGATTTTGCATGTTTATCCTATGCTCCCCTTTTCAATAAACTGGTCCTGATGAGAAGTCATGTTTACCCCTTTATATAACCTGATTATATCCATTTTTTTCTGGCCACAACAGATTGAATCAAGGATGACTACCTAATCCATTATACCAAGCCACCATTTGAGCTACTACTCTTTAAGTATAAAACACATTCTATCAAGAATTTTCATTGCTGTACAAGTTTCAGCCAGATGTTGAAAGGCACTTGAAATGGTTGATCTAATGTTGTGTGTTATTATAAATTCTATTGTCAGTTCCCAATTGTTTATCTCTTTCTCACTGTTGCCATGTTTCCCTGACACAATGCCTTGGGATGTTTCCATATGACATAATCAAACCGCTGGAATATGAGCAGTCATGATGCCAGACACACACGGACAAAACCTTTTCCTCTGACTCTGTAGCTAAGCTGAACTCAGCTGTGCTCCAGGCTATATTGCTGAGAACAGTGGGATCCAGATACTGTCATCCTTTTTAGCCTGGCTTGCAAAATCCAAAGTCCTATGGAATCCAGCTAAGCCCTATGGGACTTTAGTTGGCACAGTCCTAAGGAATACGAGTGAGAATTATAATATGTTCTTGAGATGCTGAAGGTATGGGCTAATATAGCATATCCTAGACAATAGGTGAGCATGCATGCAAGCTGGAGCATACACATTATGCAAATGCACATGCTAAGTTCATTTCTGGGAGAACACAGAGTCTGTGTGAACTCCAAGGACACTGGCCCATGGGATAATTAAAGAACATTCCAACCTTTCTTTCCTGAGAGAATCTGGACAACAGAGTTGAGTTTGAGGCCATTTGGATGTAAAGTAAGTGTAATGGTGGATGTAACAACCGGATGTCCACACCGAGCTCCAACCTAGTGTATTGGAGCAGTTTCTCTTCTGAACCAGTCATCAGAGCAGAAATAGCTCCCCACGGAGCCAGCAAGTTTTCATTTAAGTGAGCAATTGACTTCTTACTGTCTTGTTCCTTCCAAAAGGCAGGAAGAGGAGAGGGTATCTAAGCTGATTTGACCCCTTTCTCCTGCCATGTTGAACAAATCTGTTTATTATAAATTTAACATTTATAAGTTAGATGTTCTTCAGCTCAGATTATGTTTCCTAGTATAATGTGATTTGGGGATTCAGTTACAGTTTTTGATAAAACATAGATATTTTTGGCCAGAGATTTAGCTCAGTGGTTCCAGTGCCTGTCTTGTGAGCATGAGGGCCTGGTTTCAGTCCTTGGTAACCATATACAACAGTGTTGTGTGGAGGCTCATGCCCATCAGCAATTAATACCACCTACCACAGTGCCAGGCATGGTGGCTTATGCCTATAATCCCAGCACTTGGGAGGCAGAGGCAGGAGGACTGCTGTGAGTTCCAGGCTCGCCTGAGCTACATAGTGAGCTCAGGGCCATCCTGAACTACAAAGCGAGACCCTGTCTCAAAACAAGAAAAGAATAGTGAAGAAAAACATAGGTATTTAATCAACAACAGAACTTTGTCCATTTCTATGAAAGAAAATTTCTAAAAATGAAAACCTCCATCATCATTCTGAAGTGTCTTTTAATGGTTGAAAATGTCACATAAATATTAAATAATCATCCTTAGAAATTAAACAATTGTGTCTACAGAATCTCATTTTCTCATTTGTACAAAAGAAATATGTTTCTCTGCAGTATCATGTGCCTGTTATGTAAGAGGAAGTGTGCAAGGTGCTTGACCAATGCTAAGTACTCCAGAAATGAAAAAAAAAATGTAAATGTTGAGGAGAATGGTGGTACAGGGTCACTGCAAGGAAAGGAAGTGAGAAATTTTTGCATGTTAAATAACAGATACAAAGGTCTTTATGGGGCTGTTTTTGGAGAGGGGAGAGAAACAGTCCTCATGTCCAAAATGAACTAGAAAGAGAGCCCAGAGTGAATTCCATCTGTTTCCTGCCTGCACCTGTTATTTATTTACTTTTCAGCTTCATCAATTGAAGGGAAATTGTTATTTTTTTTAAAAACCTCAAAACATAAGGAGAGAAGAAAGAAGTGCAAGACAGAGCAAGCAAGGAAAAAAAGGAGTAAGACAATAGCGGCTCACACATGCAGAGCTCTTACTGTGTGCCGGGGACTTCTAAAGGCCTTTGAATGAATTAGCAGAATAACTGTTCACAGCACCTCTATGGGTAGGTTACCCTTGTTTCTATCTTACAGGCAAGAACAGGTGTGGAGACAAGAGTGATTTGTCTGTGATATAATAGTTGGAAAGAAGATTCTGCCTTTATTCTTAAAAATCTTGTTCCAAAGAATGACATTTTAAATCCCTGACATTTAAATGTGAAATATGACCCAAAATGATGGCAAATGTTTGTCTTTAACACAATTAGTGGTACAAGATGCATTATCATTAATCCAATTCAAAACACTTTCTCTAATTTCAGAAATACTTATCACATCATTCTGGGCAGTTTCTGACACAAAACTGAATGTCTTCTTTCATGAGTGCCTAATGCACTGTTATGGCTTCCTTGAAGTCCTGAATCAACTCAAAGCTTTTGTGTTCGATGACCATTTTGCAATTGGGAAGTGCCAGTGGTTCCAGGTCCAGTGAATAGGTTGGTGGAGACACATCACAATGTTTTTTGTTGTTGTTGTTGTTTGTTTTTTTCCAAGTCTGCTTCTCTGTTAGGTGACACTCAGAATCAGTATTCACCATGTATTGATCACCCATCAAAAAGATATTTACAAATGAGGACTTCCAGAACTCCTTCAGAAAGCAATAAGAATGATAGGATAAGAGTGCTAAGAGTAAAGGGAAGCATTTTGAGAGGAAGTAAAGGTGATGCATCTTCTATTATGTTAGTTATTTTAATTTAATCATTTGCTGTATAGTTTGATTATGTCTTGGCTAACATTCCAAAATGAACTTGTAAGAAAGAGGTTCAGTTCGAAAAGAATAATTTCTAGGAACTATTTCACACTCTTTTGCCAACAGTGACATTCGATTCATGACTTTGGAGAGTTTAGTAAACCTCTTTGAACTTCAGTTCCCTCATTTATAAAATATTATAGTTTTTAATCCATGTACCTGTATGGCTCAAATAATATCATACACTCTTTATGCGACTATTATAAATACTAAATCATAAAATGTAGGCAAAGTAATTAGTGCGTGGTAACTGCTCAATAAATGATATCGGTATTATAATAATGTTATCATTAAATTAGTGGAGGAGAAATCATTGAGAAATTCTCTAGGAAAGCAGTGATATTTCAGCAGTTTCTAGTGTTTGGGAAGGGCTTTACAAAGTGGGTTATTTACTCTGGCTGAAGAAATAAACAGTAGCAAGTACTGGAAGTGAGTAAACCAAAAACTGCTGGGCTGAACCACCTGCTGAAGTGAAGAAGGAATGTGATGAAATTCACAGTCCACAGAGGCGGAATCACCCAGAAGTATTTCCACTTCTCCATTTACTTTCTCCTGAAGCCTTTGGGGAAGCCACTGACCAAGTCAGTCATTGTGGGATCAGACTTATCTTCCAAGATTTTATTATTATAATGAGATCCCGATGTGATCGAGTTTACTGAGGAAAATCTTATGTATCAGGTTTCCTTAGCCAAGAACCCATGGTGTACAATGGTGGTGCCACTGACACACCAAGGTGAGATAAAGATCAGATAACTATGAAGGAAGATCTTGAGATACGTGAGTTCCACACTGCTACAATTTTGAATGAATATTGCATCCTCAGTTTGGAGTCTGGAAACTCTTTCTTGTGTAACATCTAGATCTGGGAATGGCTTCCCTCTCTGGCTCCTCTTCAGTTCATGTCCATAGCTGCTGACATTTTTACCGCTCTCTTAGTTATATTCTTCCTGTTTCTCAACACACAACCTTTTTATTCAACAGAGAAAAAGTGTTAGCTATTTTTTTGCTTCTTGTAGTAAATTGAAGGCCCAGGGACCTCTTAGAAAGATGAGGAATCTCATTCTTTTTAGTCTGAGCTGATGATCTATTGTTAAAACTCCCTTAAAAGGTTTATTGTCTTTCTATACATCAGACTGTAGTCCAATTCATTTGAAAGCAGTTACGGCTATAACTCATTGAAAAGGCTACTCGTTCCCCTCAACACTTTCATAGGCTGTGCTGTCACAAGCACAATGCTCTTAAGACCCTGAGAACCCCTTCTTGCAACTGAGGAAGTCTCCTCTGAATATTCTGATGTTTGACAACCACAGTTTTAGACCATCAGATCTTTTATTACTTTATAAATTATTTATAATTTTTGTTAAGGCCAGATTTTAGTCAGAAAGGAATTTTCTTACTTGTCCTGTATTAATATTATACTGGTGCAAAATAAGGATTGTGCAATAAGTTTTTGTACATTTGTAAGTGTTCTGGTTGATACATCACACTTCTGATTTTTTTTTTTCTGTGAATTTGGCTTTTAAAGAAATCTATTGCTAGTATTATCCCAAAATGATATCTGACAATAATCCATTTCTGACCATATTTTTCCTTTATTTAAAGTCACAGCTCTATTCACAAAACAGGATTAAAATATCCACTGAATAGTTCACAGAAAAGAAACTCAGACTCATGCACATTCCAAAATTATGCTGTTAGCATAACTCTTACATAAACTTTAATTTGTCTGTGTTTGAAGCTAGAAAATGGACCATTCCACTCCACTCCGATGATATTATGTTTCATCATACCAATCACCCCTCTGACATTTCACTTCTCAATTTACCAAATAGTGTCTGGTTTGCTCCTATGTAATCTAAATTTGAGGGATTAGAGAGGGAAATTCTGCACTGTGGCCCAACAGAAAGCTACAGTAAAACACGAAATAAATACATAAAGCTCCCTCTTCTCAGCCTCACCATGAAAACAGCAAGTAAACCACACACCTCAAAACAACTCTGTTTCTGTGTCTTCAAAATATATGTGCTTTTGTCTAATAACTTCAACCACCCAACCTGGGCATCCTGACAGCCAGCAAGTATATGAGTAAGTACTTGGCTATTGATGATGTCTGGTATTGTATTGTTTTCTTTCCACTGAGCTTGGGGAAAGAGGAGAGCTGTTTGGAGCTGGATCTTCTTTGTACAAACTAACTGTGTGCTACTCTTGGGGACATAATTAGAGCATCACTCACATAGAGAGTATGGTAGTCTGAGGAAGAGTGATTAGATAGCAAACAGACGATGAACTAGACGAAAGGAGTTTAAATGATAGTAAACACATAAGGAGATAGAATACTTATCCTCATTTAATCACTACATGTTGTATATATGGATCAAATTGTCCCAGTGTACTCCATTAACATGGACAATAATTATGTATCTATTTAAAAAGACACAGAGAGAAAAGTCATTGTAACCCAATGAGCACAATATATCTAAAATTGTAGCTTGATTTGATATAGTCATCCTACATATTTCATATATTCTTTGGCCTATTAGTCTGGTTTCATATATATATATATGATATATATATGAATATATATATGAATATATATATGATAATTAACTTTGTAAGATCTTATAAGTTAAATAAACTTGATGCTGGAAAAATAAATAAAAGAGGGAATGGAGGGAGGGAGGAAAATAAAGAAAACTGAAATGTGTTATTCACATATACCTTTATATTGAATACAGTCATTATGTACTGCAAACGTGTTAATAAAAGCCTTCCTCCAGAAGAAAAAGGAAAAAGAAAGTGGTATTCTCCTTGATGTTCAGGATCTAAGTAGTTCAAGACTCAAATCCAGTGGACACAATACTCTACTAATATTGTATAACTTTCACTTAAATTTTACAAACTTATTTTGGGCATCTCTGCATTTTTAAATTTTTATCTTTATTGGTACATTATGAAAACACATTATAATCACATTCAACATTGAGAGTTTGTACAAGAATATGGTATGACTTGATTCTCATTTTTTCCCTTTTCCCCCCACCCTGCAGCCCCCACACCCCTATATGCACAATCTTTGTTTTCTGTTTTCTTTATTATTACCACTTTCATTTTCCCATTGTTATTTACCCTTACACTCTCTTTCCTTTTAAATATTTTCTACTTCACAATCTTAACTATACATACTACATACAACATCATTTTTTCATACCAGAGAAAGATACACATCTGTGACCTGTTCATCTCTGCATTTTTTGACTGATCAGAATTTCCAATTACCACCTCGTGGCCCTGAGTATCAGCCACCAGGTCAGAATGGGCAGTTAGACCATGGTCTGTATGCACCATGTTCCGCCTGTCAAAGTGATGGGGTTTTTTGTCGCATTTTGACCTTCCTATCTTATAGTTGTGAATGGGAAGTAGGAAAACACAGGTACTGAGACCCGTAGCAAATCAAAGATACAATAAACAATATAATTAAGGTAAAGATAAAAAGCACTGAGGCATGGGCATAACATTTAGCAATTGCAGGGACTCTGAACATTCTCTGAATCTATTAGCTGGATGCTCCTGGTGAAATTAATTTCCTCTCTTCTACAAATTGGAATAACTATGATCCCTTTCTTTTATGAGGAGTGAAGCTTATGTTGCATAGTCCTAAAAGGTGTTGGGTGCTCTGCCAGGCAGTGGCTCACAAAGCAGGGTCTCCCAACCACAGCGCCATCTACCCAAGAACCTGTTGAAGGTGCAAATTCTCAAGTCCCATTCCAGATGCCCTGCAAAAGAAACCCTGTGGTAACCCCAGCAACCCGTGTGCTGTCACTTCATCAGGTGACTGCAAAGGACCCCCACGCTGAAGCACTGTCACTGTGAGTTATGGTGAAGAAGAGCAGGCTCGGAGGTTAGATGATCTAGGTTTGAATCTCTTTTTTGCCTTTCACCAACTGTATGATGCAAAGTGAATTATATAACTGGATAATATAATTCAATAGTCTTTCACCTTTGCATCTGAAAAATTAGAATTATATATCTCTCCTGGATTTGTAATGAGAATTTAAAAAATCTATATCTCTATCTATATGTCATATCTATATGTCATGTACATATATACGTATATAAATGGTAGGCTTCAATAGGTAGAAGCCAGTTGTGTTGTGGTTGTGATTACTATTTCAAAACTTTGTGTAATAATTGCACTTAATCCAATTAGCTTGATAATTAATTATGAGCCAAATCAAAATTAAAGAGTATAGATGATGTATTGAACATGTACCATGAAAATCTTTCCTAACAATTGAGGCAAGCATGAATTTTACCATTTTTCTAGTTATCTAGGAATGGGCCCTCTTCTACAGCATAGTGTCTGCAGCTTAATGCTTGTGCTTTGGACTATCATGTAGGTGTTAAAGAATGTATGTCATTTCAAAATCTATTGTCCTAGCAAAACAGCACTGGCCTACAGCTAGGTTCACTCACCAAGGACTTCTTGCTCTGCCAAGAGGGTGGGCAGAGAAGGAGAGAGGATGTCCAAAGCTCTGAAGGCCAGTTCTCTGGCAACGCATTTGTTTTGGCCAGAGATCCACTCCAAAAAGTACCACTGGGAAAAGAAGCTCAATGCCAGCCCCTCAGGTACAACCTGAGCAGGTGGAACCAGCAGGGGCAGCCAGCAGGCTCTCTGGTGACCTTTGTTCCTGGGACTGGCAGGCAGGCATCACGTTGTCAAGGGAGCCAAAGCTGAAGGAAACTGGAGAGAAAGGCAACTGTGGGTCAAGCCTCAGGGATCCAGGCAGATTCTCCGGCGTGCAGTTCCAGCACACAAAACAGAGCCCACCCTCCTCCGAGTAGGAGGAAGAAACAAACACCAAGCAGGCAGTCTGAGCACCTGGGTTTTATTTTCCTACCACTAAATCTTTGTCAGAGATGAGAAATGCTTCTGGTCCCTGTGAGTTCCTGCATCTGAAAAACTAAATTCAATTTTTAAAAATAAAAATAAAAAGAAATTTGTGCTGTGACAATCCAAGACTGCAATGATTTTAATGTAAGCAGAAAACCTACCCAGGGTAGGTGTCTTTTCGAAGAAATGCTCTTGACCTTGATGTTACCTTCTTCCAGACCCACTAACCACCTCCATCTCTAACGCTGATGCCCACCTCCCCATGTACTGCTGCTGTTGTCATGGCAATGCTGGCTTCTCCACATGCCTGGCCTCGGGCCTCTCTCGGTATGGCCAGGTTCTTGGATCTGAGTGTTATCCCTCCTCCCTGTGTTTGGCCCAGCAGTAGCCACTGTCATAGACACTCAGATATACATTTACCCACAAGATTCAAGGGAAGCTCTGATTTTCTAGTATTTCATAACTTTATAAACTTCCAAAAGAAAAATTGTCGTTGTGTTTTCTTCCATCACTTTCTTCTGATTGTATTTTCTTTCCTTTCATTTATATTCACTCCAAACATGGTTTGTGGAGAGAGTAAACATGTTTGGGGGCTACAGCTGAAAGGTACAAAACCACATAACATTTCTGAGCATCAGCTTGCTGATGGACAAAACCAGGAGCAGGATGTGATGTCCTGACATGGTGAGGACACTGAGAAGAGCAAACCAGTAAAGAAGCACAAGGGAACAGCATTAGTGCCTCTTGAGCACTCGACCAACAAGCACCACTTTTGTCTGCATCCTCTTCATCATCATCATGAGCTTATCTGCTTATTCCAAGACTGTCCCACTGAGAAATGGCAAGTTCCATACACACAATACCCCGTTTCTCTCACTGCTGACTTTTAAATCAATTGTTGGTCTGAGCATAAGCTTGTAATATATTTAGGAAATGGATGTTGAAAAGCTAAAGACAAACAGAGACTTTAAAATACGGTGTGTGTGTGTGTGTGTGTGTGTGTGTGTGTGTGTGTGTGTAGGTTTGTGCACAAGTATAAATCGTGTGTTTCTATGTGTGCTGTTGTCCCCAAAAGGCTGGTTAAGACACCTGGAACCCTGCAGCTCTGTCACTGCTGAAGTCTAAGCAGCTGGGATGCCTCAGTGTGGACCCTTCAGTGCCACACTGCTTCTGTTCCCTCCCCAGGCCTCCCATCTTGCCTGGCCTCATCCCCAGGGGCATTTATTTACTAACTAGTATATGTAGTGGCTAATCACTGAGGGTAGTAAATAAACAGCAGCTTTATAGTTGATGGGTTTTTTTAAACAATAATAAAGAGCAGAGAATGAAGGCTCTGTGTATTGTACGGAAGAGTCCGAAGCACAGCATATCAAAAAATGAGGCACCTGTTGTTTTTGCCTTTCTGAGTAGAGTCTTGAGTCTTGTGATGACTCAATCATTATGTGTGAACTAAGAATCTACTGTGTCACCCACTGTGATTATTGAATGAAGTGACAAGTCCTTGCTACTAAGTGAAGGGCTGGTCCTCAGAGGGGAACCACACAACTACACTAAATAAGGTAAATGTGACAATGGATAGCACAGAGGACTGTAAGAGTCACCCACTCAGTAGGATGAGTCAAGAAAGTCTTCATAGGGAGACACAACTAAATGAGGTTCCTTAGGAGAGTTTGTGTTGACATGAAGAAAGGAAAGTGAGCACGGATGGGCAGATGGTGAGGGCATAATGCTCTCTTGGATGTCGAAGTAGACCAGTGAAAGTGCTGATGAGGACTCTTACAGTAACGGATCGAAATAGAAAAACACTCTCTAATACATCTGTGGGGCTGCCTTGGATCAGAACCTATACTAAGTATTTTACTTACAGTAACTTCCTGAAGGAGTAGAACTACGGCCCCGGTAGTTAAAAAGAGTTGGAAGAGGCAAGACTTCGGGAACATATAGAGGTTTGAATTCAATGGTTTTCTGAGTAGAGTAGGTTTGACAATGGGTGGTGGAGAGACACAAAGTGGGAAGACTCGGTTTTGGCCAACTCCACATTCTAGAATTATCAGTTTTTCCATACGGTGGTGGACAAGAGTGGTAGACAGATGCAGTGGACAGGTGTGGTGGACAGGTGTGGTGGTCAGAATGGAGGCTTGAAGCACAGTGAGCAGATGACTAGAACCACGAGGTTAAGAAATACCAGCACCTAAATCAGGAAGCCGTGTCAGGAAAAGAGGAAGAACAGGTCTTGAAAGTGTGTGTATATACAGAGAGAGGAAGGAGGAGATAGAGAGAAAAGGAGGAAAGGAGAGACAGAGACAAAGAGAGAGACAGAGAGACAGAGAGATATACACAGAGAGAGAGAGACAGATAGATAGAGAGAGAGAGAGAGAAAGAGAGAACTGATCCAGGGCCCATTATCAGCTCTCTGTCTGAGACTGCAGGCTTTACTGCCTCCCCTGCTATAGTGTCTCCAGTATCAGAAAGTGTGTGGTTCCACAGAGCCACTGTCTAGACAAGGCTGGTCACTTGTGAGCTGGGTTCTCTCTGGTGCCTTTTGATGTCCCTGAGCCTCCATTTAATGGAAGTAATAAGATCTTCTTGCCCAGCAGAGTGGGCTGACTTTTCTATTCTACAAATATTAAACTGTGACTTAAGTGTGAGGGCTTTGTTTAGTGAGATAACAGAAAGGAAAGTAGGGATTAGAATGAAGATGATTAACACAACTTTCTAGGAAAAAAAAAATCTTCTCTCAGATTCCATAGACCAAGTTCTACTCATTCACTTTATTCAGCAGAATGCTTGCTTTGGCCTCTTTTTTCTTTCCGAGAGAATTAATTTCTGTCCCCCTCCATTAAAGTATGTGTTTGTGACTCAGTCCGGACATCAAATAGATTGTAGTCCTTAAATAAAGATTAATTCTTAGTAGATGATTGTTGATATCTACTTTAAGACTTGAACTTTCCTTTAGAGTTCAGGACTGTGGAGACTGTTTTACATATATATAGCCTTATGTTCCAACTTGGAGGCCAGAGCCTTTCTATTGCTGCATTATTTAATTATTCGGAGCAGAAGTCACCCGCTACGGGAAATGACTGCTTGCAACATGTAATTTGCCTTCCAAACAAGCTCATTTAGGCTCTGACATTTGACAGAGAAAGGTCTGGGAAGATGAGCTGTTCGGAAAGGGTGTCTCTGCAGTCTGCCTCTGCCTGAACTTTGCTGGGTTGGTTTTTACAATCGCCAGATCATCAAAGGTTAAACTCATTTAAATTCTCCCTTTACTAACAAAGAAAGGAAACAAAATGTCACAAGCTGCCTTAAACTACTGTCTTCAACCAGACGCACGAGCTGGGGACTCTCAAAAAGTTCGGAGCGTCTGTGATAGGTGCAGTGAGCTTGGCAGTCAATCAGCCATACTCCAGTGTAAACTTCCTACACGATTTCCTTTTGTGGAGAATGCAGAAATCTCCTGCTTCACATAGTTTGTTTTTTTCCCATCAGTACTCACCCTACCTCTACAAACACCTATTGGGTTATTGAGTACACAGGTAGCCTCTGGGCTTCACACACATGCAGCAGAATGTGTACTTGTCATCCAGAATTCTGTTTCTGGCTGTCCCTTTTGAATCCACAATAATGAAACAGAAAGCACAAAATTAAATAGAGCTTCAGACTGTCTAGTTAGGAGAGAAATAATTCTTCAAGGAAGAATAAGCCAGGACCTCTGACTTAGATAGGTCTGGAGGCACAAAGTGGGGCCTCTGAAATCTGAAGGGGTGATAGTCTAGACAAAGCCTGGATGGTGGGCAAGTCAAGGGAAGCCACACAAGAAAGCGAAGAGGAACAGTAAGACTCTAGCTCAAGGAAGAGTACAGGAACAAGTGATGATGGACAGGAAGCTGGCCCTGTAATTCTTCATAAGGTGCTATATTTTCTCCTTCACCGAACATTGAAAATATCTTAGGGAGATTCCATAAACTACTGATATCCTCTCTTTTCAAAATGAAGTCAAACATGAATCAACCTTGAATCTTAAAGGAGAGATTGAAGCATGCAGGAGATTTAAAAGTTACCCACATGATTCTAAGGTGTCGCAGTACTGGAACACCAGCAGCGAGAGCTGATGAAACATGCCAGCGTCTCTCTATGATTTCAACTCCGTCTTACCCACCAATTCCACAACACCCCCCCTTCCTTTGACACAATGCTAGTGTCACCACTTGCTTGGTATTTCTTTGGTTTTCTTGGCTTTCCATTCAGAACACCTCCCCCATTGTTTAAAGATGTGTTGGGCTGCAAACAACAAAAGTCACAAGCATAATTTGAAGAAAAGGAAGCCTAGTTTACTCTACAAGTTTCAGGTGAAAGCTGGTGTTGCTTCACAAACTCAGTGAATCTGGGGCTGTAAATCAGCCTTCCATGAAGGGAGGACAGGGGCGCAGAGCTTTCTCATCTGGAAAACCATTTTACCTACAAGTCTCAAACTGACACAGTTCCCTTGTATTTCATGGACCGTTTCCATATCACAAACCATCCCTGGCCACAAGGGAGGGTGGAAAGGTAAAAGGTGGGTATGAAACAATAGACTTCTGGATACCAGGCTCTATCATCTTGAGCTTGGTGCTGGCCTTTTGTTAAGATAAATGGGGTATTATATAGAAGGGGGAGAACACTGAATGCCTCACTATGCCCAGTAATTGAAATCCTGTTGCCTCTAATAAATAAAAATTATTTCCACATAGTAATAGTATACACCCAGAATGACTAGTTCTAGATATGAAGAGATAAAATGAGAAAGAGGTGCTTCTTAGCCCAAAAGTTCTAAAAACTCTCAGGATCTGACCATACTCTGTGTGTGTGTGTGTGTGTGTGTGTGTGTGTGTGTGTGTGTGTTATAAAATTAGAAGACTTCAAAAAACCAGGAGAGCTGCAAAGATGATGGGGGAAGTCTTTGAAATTGAGTCCAAAGGACATGAGCAGTAGAAAATTCTATTAGATTAGAGGAAAAGATCTCAGAGTGCAAAGAATAGGAGGCCTGATCTCACTACTAGTATGTATGTGTGTGGATTTCAGAAGGAAACTTGTGTCCAAAAAGAGATACTGCAAACAGCAAATTAAAATTACCCTTAATGTTTCCAGCCACTTTTGTGATTATTAGAAATAACAAATGTTCCAGGAAGGGGCGTCTTTCTCCCAATGATTATTTCTGGATCACACTCTTGCATTTCAACCATATTTCCAGATGTTCTTGAGTTTAAAAAATAATTTAATCACAAACTCTTTTAATCAATCTCCTTCCCACTGTGAATGAAGAAATAGATAATGGGCTCTTGCTTTAGGGAAATGGGGATGTCTTGCCACAAAGAAATATGGATGAAGAAATTTATCGAAGCCCATTTACTTTCATCTCTTATAATAGTCTGTTTTGTGTTTTAATAACAGAGTACCCAAAGCAACTAAATTGTAAGTAGAGAAAGTCGATTTAGTTCATAGTTTTGGAAGTTTGTGAATCAAGCCGCCCCACTGGTTTGCCCTCTGGTGAGGATGACGGTTGATAGCACTCATAAAGAAGTACATGTTAGAGCTCATGCTCATATCTCAGCCTGGAGCTGAGAGAGAGAGAGACAAAGTGAAGATGAAGGTCCCATAATTCCCTCAGAGGCCATGTCCTTGTGACCTAATGACCTCTTCCTGAGTCCTCTCTTAAAAGTCCAGAATAGTTCCTACTACCAGCATACAGGAGTCAAAGGTTTAACATGTGGACCTTTGAGGGGCATAAACAACTGATCCTTATCCATACAGTAGCCACACCTGACCTTGGATTCAAGTGTAGGCAAAATCTATGTTATCTTAGGGAAACTAGCTGTATTCACACCTACAAAATGGAATCAATGAGTGATAAAGCAGCTCTAACTGGCCTGGTTAAGAATAGAATCTATTCAGTCCAGTTCTGGAGGCTGCCTCCTACCTTGATGCTATTGACTGCCATAAATCCCTTATATTTTATACCCCATAAGAAATTCCTTCCTTACAGTTACTTAAAACTTGTTTCTAATTTAAGGGAGCGCTTCAAGTCTGGCTAGGGCAATTGAACTGTGTGCCTGTCTCCTGAGCCTAAAGGTTGAGACTCTGTCTCCCTGCAGACCCTTAGGGGCTTGAGCACACTCGCTCCCATACGTTGAAGCTTGTCAGCAGCCATCTTGACAGCCTCACCACTCTTGTCTCTCACCCATGGCCTCACCTCCCCCATAGCTCATGCCATATAGACCACCCATTCACAAAGTTCTCTTATTGGACAAAATCCTAGGTTGAACCTGTAGACCCTCCCCTCCTCCTAGCCTTCACTCCACCCTGTGACCTTTTACTATATATGTAACACTTAAGCCTGAATAAATCAGAAGTTCCAGAAACATTCCCCAGGGGTTGTGCTTGACTCTGCGCCTCACCCTCTTTGGCCGGGAAAACCTCACATAGACAACAAGCAATGAATTCCTCACTCTACACTGAACACTATCACAATTTATCCATCATACCCACTATGGAATCAGAAGCCACCAAAGTGAGTTACAAATGAGCCATAAGCAATCTTTCCTTTCTTTCTCACTTCTGCTTTACGCTCTATTCCTCTGTTCAGCCAGTATCTCTCCTCTTGATTTATCTCTGGTCTCACATTCATCCCTTAAATTGCACCAAGTCCGGCTTCTGGAATTTTCATCTGTTATTCATTTGAAGGATAGTCTACAGCATACCAACCCCAACATTCCCAATCTTGTTTTTTGTTTTCGTTTTTTGAAACAGGGTTTCAATTTGTAGTTCAGGATGGCCCTGAGCTCACTATGTAGCCCAAGCTAGCTTTGAACTCATAGCAATCCTCCTGTCTCTGCCTCCCGAATGCTGGAATTATAGGTGTGAGCTACCATGCCCCACATTGTGGTATGTGACATTAACTGCTGGTTGGCTTGAGTCACCATGCCCAACACTGTGGTATGTGGTTACCAGGGATCAAACTCGGAACCCTGCACATGCAATATAGGTGCAGAACCACTGAGTTAAATCCCCGGCCCACAATCTCATTTTTTTTAAAGGATAAGGATTTCTTACTTTTTTCCCTCAGACTGAATCTTCTAAATTCCTTGGGCTAATTCTATGCAGCTGGTTCAAACCTTCAAGACTCTAATTATAATGCCAACTAAGGCAGTCCCACATTTTTTGTGTGTGTGACAGGTTCTCCCTTTGTAGTTCAGGCTGGCCCTGAGCTCAGCCTCGAATTCACAGCAATCCTCCTGCCTCTTCCTCCCAAGTGCTGAGATTACAGGTGTGAGCCACCATGCCTGGCAGTGTGATATGTGGTTCTGATTGCTGGTAGGCATGCGTCTCCACACACATCTGGCATTGTATGTGGTTACCAGGGATTGAACCTGAGCCCTTGCACTTGCAAGGCACGTGCCAGAACCACTGAGCTAAATCCCTGGCCCAGTCCCATAGTCATTAAAAGATATTTTACCTCTTCAACTTGTACTTCTATCATCCTTGGTGTTTATATTTGTACCTAATAGATTCACAACTCGCTGTGGGTAGAGCATTGTACTAAGTACCCAATCTGTTTTGTCTTATACCTCACCACCCCCAAAAATCCTATGGCATTGATATGATTATTAGCTCTACTGTACATAAAAATGTTTAAATCCTGAAGAGGATTAGTCACCCACATGTGGTCACTCAGTTGTAGTGGGCAGGAAGAATCAGTGTATCTGTGTAACACTAAATTTCTCTTCTCTAAGCCTTCTCAGACAAGCTCAAATCCTTTGTAGCTGACAATTTTTACATTGTCTTTAGACCTCTCCTGATTTAACAGTTACAGGTCCAACCATCATTTCACTTCCCCCAAGATTTCATCTTTTTGTGCTTACTCAACATGGCCATTGTTCAAGTGTCTTCAGAGTTTGGTCTATACCTGGTCCCCCCTGTCCAGGTGTGTTCTGACCAGCACAGAATGTACAGTTCTCTACACTTCTTTCATCTTTTATGGTTCATTCCCAGCAATGAGGCCAAACCTTAGTGTGGCAGAGTCTAGAACCCTAAGCAACAGAAGTGATTCCACAGGAAAATTGCTATGGAGTTTGTCTACTGTTAGCTGTAGAAATTGACAAAGTGAATGGAAGTCAAGGAGATAACTGAAAACAACGCTCAATGCAGAAGACTGGAATGGGAATCTTTTACAATGGGTGGCTTTGACCATATAGTTGTTGGCTCACATGTAAGACATAATAGGCACAGATGTCCAGCAACCATTTGTTTGCTGGGAATGTCCTAGGCAAGAGGCTATATTGAGGCCAACTTATACCCTCACCTTTATGTGAAACTCAGCGGTTAGTGTTTGGATGTTGGGCTCTCTTGGTCCTTACGATCTGTGACATAATGGAATCAAATTAAAGGCCATTTACCAGCGTTATTGCCAATTATTTATAATATTCTGGTCCCAAAGTACTCCTTTATAGAGTACTTAAACTGCCGTCTCTGAGTAGAGCTTGCCATAAATGCCTTCGCATGCACGGCACATTATGTTCCATAGCCACCGCAAGAAAGGGAAAAGATGATTCTCAATTATTTCATATAGTCTATTTTATTCTTTTATTACAATAAACTGCCATACCTTAGACCACTTTAAAATCAATAGTTTATGTTAAAAATAATGAAATGGAGCTATTAATCTTGCTTAGCATTTCTTCTATTACTTTCTGATAGTGAATGTATAATAGAGCTGAAGTAATAATTATTCACCTCTAATCAATAGGCACATTTTCAAAAGCTCTTATGTGTCCCACTGCTACCGCATCGATGGGAGCTGATGACAAACTGCAAGTAGATTTAAAGACTCCTCGTTGGCATGAAGCTGCTTGTGTCCTCCAAGCACATGTCTGCACATTCCACCACTCCCACAGCATTTGTTTAATCCATTAGGACAGTACAGTAGAAATGTTATGTTTGGGCTTTGCGTCCAGACAACCTTAACTTAGTTTTTGTTCCCCTACTCACCAGTATTATCTGAGTGATCTTGGAAGTGGAGGTTAATCATTTAGCATCCCAGTCACTTCATCTACAAAAGTGTTGTCTTGCAGGATTATTCTAAATACTGCATGCAGAACTTCACCAGATGTACTTAGCATAGTGTCTGAAATGTAGTAGGCACCTTAGAAATGCTAGCAGCTACTGTTATGCTGTGTGCTTTGGGGGATGGTAACCACCTGATAGACTGATGTTTCCTACAGAGGCAGCAGCATAAACAGGTGGGATGCCTGGTGTCCTTTCTACCCGTTTGCTCCTTTATTCACCCAGCAGAAGACGTTCCAGCTGTGCTTCCCGGCGGTTCTCAACTTTGGGATTTGTACTTTGTCAGACAAAATTGAGCCATCAATTTAGTTGTGTTGCAAGATGACTTTCAACTCCCAAAGCTTTGTCCTTTAGTGAAATCTCCGAAGAGACAGCATGGGAGTGAATACATGATTGTGTCAACAAATACTCTTTGATCAACACTCAAGTCAAATATAAAGGAACAGGAATGCTTAAGCCATAATTGATGGCATGGCTTTTCCAATCCCATTTAAATCAATCCAACAAGTATCTATATTGAACATCTAAGAAGTATCTGGAAAAAGTCTAGGTGCTGAGGGGTAAAAATATTCAGAAATTACTAAGGCATTATATTTTCTTTAAATATCTTTAAAGGTAGGCAGAAAAGATATGTGTCACCAAAATAAGTCCAAAGTCCAGAAAGATAGTCTGATCTTCTCTAGTAGGGAATGAATGCACCTTCATCAGAAGAAATGGAAGAGTAATACTATTCTGTGGAAAAGCAACAGCCAACTCTAATGTCAAAGGCAGGGTAAGCACACGTCCCAGCCAATTCTACCAGTATAAAATCCTACAGTCCTCACCACCTAAAATGACTCACAAGGAGTCCACAGTCTCTCAGCCTGAGTTTCTGGTCTACTCAGTGTTTTCTTCAACATCCACTCACGACTCCTAAAGAATATTATAAAGTATCTGTCCTTCTGTAGAACAACATCTACTATTTCGTGTCTATCTGATCTTGCATTTGCTCCTTTGTGTCCAGGCTCATTTATCCAACTGCAAAGTCTGTTCTCTGTGGAGACTCAGTTCAACTAACAACACCTCTTCTCTAAACTCTTCCCCAATCACCTGCACACCTGATGTTATGTTTCTTGAATCAGTGTGTTACTTGTAAATAAATAAGAGTGGAATTATGTAGAGTGCATACAGAAAGATATAGGGGCTTACATAAAACAGGCTCATGGACTTTATTTTGTATCTTCAGATAATTTTGCACACAACTCCATGTATCCAGAACTGCTCCGTCAGAAGAGGAAACTAACGGCAAGGGATAGAAAAGTTTGATAGGGGAAGAGTCAGGTCAGAGTGACTGATGCAGTCCAGGAGGTACTAAAATGAAACAGTTGTACCTGGAATGGAAAATGAAAGTGAAGAGCATCTTAGTGGAAGAAAGTAGTGGTTAAGAGTGGATTAATTGGAGGGAGGGAGCCTGAAGATGCAGGCATGACCTTTCTCTCTAGCAGTTCTCTCATCACTGGGGACATGATGGGGAAGGGAGTCTCCTCTATGACTCCTGTCCTCACACCACATTGTTTTGGAATGTGAGTTATGAGGCTGTTCAGTTCAGAAGTCCAGAACAGAGACAAGTCACCACCCCCCTGGGAAAGATCAGTTGAGTATTCATACATTATAGTCAAAGTTACCATGATCTCTTCTATCCTTGCCTTCAGTTCCAGCCAAATTAGTAAATTATCTGATCAAATTAACAATTTCCTGTTCCCTTTCCTGTCAGTCACTCTAGGACCCTGGAATTCAAAGCACGCTGTATACAACAGCTTTGGCATCGGGACCAAGGACTGGGTAGCAAGGCAGGCTCTGAAGTCCCATCCTCAGAGCGACTCAGAGAGCATTTTCCTATGATCCCAGCTTATTCACATAAATGCTAAAGTGTGATAAGCATGACTGTAGGAAAGGATCACTCTAGGGCTAGACAACTAGCTAGAAAAACAAACTCCCTTCTGAGCCTGCACATCAGAATTACCTGGAGAACTTTTCAAAGTCCTGGCACCTCAGTGTCAATCCCAGAACAAGTAAACCAAAATCTCTTGAAGTGGGGCCAACAGAGCAATGTCTAAGGATTTTCAGATGAGCTCACATCCAGCCAAAGTTGAAAGTCACTGACATAAATTTAAGCAATATTTAGCTTCGGACATATAGAAGAATGTTACCCTTTTTATTCTCCTGTATCCTTTCTGCAACCCTCGACTCTATGGCAAGCACTCTAGTCTAGTTTAGCAAAGAGAACACATTTGGTTTTTGGACTAGATCTCAGCAAAAAATAAAGTAGAATCTTGATTACTCACTTGCTATTGTTTGTGTTTATTGTACTGAGGTTTCTCACAGAGACAAGAAATAGATGAGATAAGGGATGAGGTACGATTCAGGGAACATCGTGTGTCTCTGATCCAAATACCATAATACTGCTCCAACATTTAACTGCTGCCAGGATGAGGTTAGGATTTCTACACCAGTGAGAATGGAAATACCCTCAAATGAAGCAGAGAAAAGAGATCAGCTTCCTATAAGGAAGGTAAACATCACATACTGCAATTATGTACTAATAAAAATAAACTAATTGAAAGAAAATTCCCCAGGGGGGGGAGAGAGAGAGAGAGAGAGAGAGAGAGAGCGAGAGAGAGAGAGAGAACAGCTGATTCAAGAAAAAAGACTCAAATGGATTATGTTATGTGCCTTTGGGGAGCGCAGGAGGCTCTATGCCTGGCACATGTCAAGGGCATGGCGCCGATCATCCCAAACTGTAACTTCTACCTGTCGATCTCAGTGTTTCAGTTTCAGACATACACACACAAACACACACACATGCACACACACACACACACACACACACACACACACACACACACTTACTTCAATATTACAGATGGAGCTATTTGACCAGAGATTTGATTAAACCACATTTCATACCATGAAATAGTAATGAAAAAAACCAACAGCGCTAATTCTCTGTGATCATTATGAGAGGAGGAGACAATTTCACTCCACCAAGCTGGCTTTATTGTAATAACACAGGCCAAGCCTTTATCTGAGTCAAGGGTGACAGTTTTTGGTTACAAACTACTGTAATAACGAGGCCAAATGAATTATCTTCAGCCACAATTACAGATAGAGCATTTCTTTTTAAATAAACTAAGCCTTGTTTTTGTTTGTCAGAAATGGTTAGGTTGAGCTAGCTGGCTACACAGAAATAGAAAACTAAAGGATTTTTCAATAAAGTAGCCAAGCAAGAGAGAACCAAAGGAGTGGGCAGATGTACTTGTGGATAGATGGATGGTGGATGGCTGTAGAGATAGATAAATAGCAGCATTTGTAGGCTGGGAATTTGGATGGACAATCAGGGACATAGCCAAGTCATCCTTACTGGAAATAATGCATTCAAAAATAATCATGATCACATATCAGCTTTCACTTTCTGTGTACCAGTGCTGTGCCAAAGACTGGGATAGATACTGTACAGTGTTTTATTATGTAGTTTAAATAATAACATTGCAGATCAAGTAGTATCTTCTTTTTTAAACAGTCTAAGACATAAAATGATTCGGTGAAAAAAGTGATGTAAGGTATAAAAGTTTTTAGTGATTTGCTCAACAAATTTGTGGACTTAAAATTTAAATAGATATTTTATCTTATTCTTAAAACTCCTGGCTCTCTTAACAGTATATTGTTTCATCAAATTAACAAGACAAGGATTATTGCAGGAGAGGAAGAGTGGTTACCCTTACATATCCTCATGTGACTAGGAGACACTTTCTCTTGAGGAGGGGGAGTGTATTTCTGCCCATGTGTACGATTTATAAAATTTCAAGGCATTTCTTGATCACTACTGTCACTTGAGGGTCTACATTAAGAAGCTTTTCTCCAAATAGCCAAAAGAACTAATGGGTGGAGGTAAGAATGAGAGGAGACACACAAGGAAATGAAGATAGTTTACAAAGAGTGACTTGGACTTGCTCTGTTTGCAGTAGCTATATTTTTAGAATTTTGTTCTCTTAAATTTTTCTTTTAAAATAACACCCAATATACATACATTTGCATAATTGCAAATTAATCCTTAAAACATCCCTATCAGCCCAAATGTATCCTGAGTAAGGAAAGAATGTGCTCATTGCCAGTTAGACTCTGTGCTGTAATACTCATTTTTCCATTAAAATCTACACCCTGCTGTGCCTGAAAAGTGGCCCAAGCCACAGTCACACCCACTCACAGGTCATTTTCCACACGCAGAATCACACTGTCACCACATACTCTTCACTGGAACAGTGATTTTGTTTCTAGTGGATGCCCTATGAAAATAAGACATTTCAAAAATGTCCTGATATCTGCTGTCCTACATCTCTTTTGCCTGGTTTGAAACAATGCTAAAATTACCCTTTAATATCCCCTGCTTCCCATAGCACTGGGATATTGACTTTTCTCTGATCTCGTGTGAATTTCTTAGTGAACACATGTTCTCTGTGACTTCCCTTCAGCCATTCTGTTCCTTGTATTATATTCTATTTTTGTTCCCTTGGAGGATGACTTTTATTTCTCTTAATTAATAATCTAATTCAGTTAATTAATGAATGCAAACAACTAACATCAGAGAAGAATCTGACTTGACCTGGTTCCCACAGGCCTTACGCACAGCTTCAGAAGGTGGTGGGTTATATTAGAGATGTGAACCACAACAGATGATAAAACTGAAGAATAGAGCATAGATTCCATTTGGAGGCTTGAAATTTTCAGGGAGAGTTTGCAAAGAGAACGTTCAGCTTAAAAGTTTGCAAGTTCCAGGGAAAGTGTTGCATGGAAAATCATGTTTCATTTCAGTCAGCTTCAGCTCTCATCACAGTAGCCACTCCTTCATCACTTCTCCCAGCTCTGTGGCTGGCAGTTAAGCCTATGTCAGGTACAGTAGTCAGGAACACCAATAGTGCTCTTCCCTCCAAATCTCAGGGATCTACTACTTGCTTTTTCTGATTATAAATGTGGAGACATGTTCTCACATTTACTTCCAATCTTACAGGTCTCTCTCCCTCTGTCTGAAGGGGCTATCAGAGTACTTAAAGAGGTGACATCCTGATTTGGAGCTCTCTTTGTTTTGCTTTATTTTTAGTCTTTTAGGAGATAGATAAAAATATTCAAAAGCAACTATACATGTAAGGAAAATCAGAAATGAGCATGCATGTCCAGGGAAAGATGCAAGTGCAGGAGAGACCAGAGAAGACCCCAAGCTGATCCTTGGAAGAGAGACAACCTAAAATAACACAGCTTCTCCCACAAATTAAAAACAGAACAAAAACTACCAACTGCTGGGAAGCAGAAGTGGCAGATTTCCAAAAATACAGTATTATTATATTCAAGTTTCCTGTTTTTGACCAAGAAACAATAATGTACAAAAATAAACAGAGAACTATGATACATTTAGAAAGAAAATATACAGAAATTTCATGCCTAAAACACCTAAAAAGAAACCAAAAACACATTGTGAAACTCAAAAGGAATCTAAAATAAGTTGCCTAGTTCAAAGGCAGACTTGAGTTAGCAGAAGAAGGAGCAAACTTGAAGATGAGATCATAAAAATTACCACACTGAAGGAAGAAAAAGAGAAGAGATGGAGGAAACGGGCCACATCTCCTCTTTAGCCATTCTCATTTTTCTTCATCTTTCAGTGCTCTCTGGATATATTGGTACATTGTCTTCTGGTATCTAAACTTTCAAGATGAAAAAAAAAATCCACTGATTATCATATGATTATCATACTTGTATGTGCTGTTCTGTCTCTTGATTGCAACATGCCTCATTGTGAGCATCTGACTTCACTGACTATCTTGGATGTTCATATTTGGGTCTTCATCACATTTGGGATGTTGCCAGCCATTATTTCATCTAATGCTGTCCTTATTCTTTCTTTCCTCTGGACCATCCATGATTCAATGTCATCTGGACAGAGCCTCACAGTCTTGAAGCCCAATTCTTTTTTTTTGTTCTTTCTTTAAGAGGGTCTAGCACTGTCATCCACTAACACACTTAGCTAAAAACTGCCCCATAGCTGCAGAGATTCCATAGCTTCGGGTGAAATGGTGCTAACGGAAGGGTGAGTGAGACACTGGAGCCTGGAGACATAGGCTCTGTGAGAAGATTGACCAACAATTCCGGGCCAGCGGCCTTAGGACTCTCAGGTAGAACCTGGCAGATCTTGGGGCTCCAACTCAGAGAACAGGACACATGGAGTCACTTGAAATTTTCCCAGTCCAGGTCAGTGTACTATTCAGGATGCAGTCATAGTGAAAGACGCCATTTTGTGGCGTGAGGGAATGGTTGAATCAAAGCGGCGTTACTGAGTGGGACGTGGCTATGATTTTAAAACCTACATGAGCCTCCTGAGATCTTGTTAAAATGTAGATTCTGATTCAGTTAGTGTGAAGTTAGTTGGAAACTTTTACACTTTTTAAGTGCTTCTGGACTTGTGTGTGATGATGAACAGCAAGCTCATGGACAACCCAGGTATTACAAAGATATAAAAGAAGCTGCACAGGGTTTAGAGTCATGTAGCCATGGGTTTGAGATCAAGCTCAACTCCTTCTTGAGTGGCTGCAGGCAAGTCACCTGGTTGGTTACTGTGAGCCTATTGTCTCACCCAGAGAAAAGTGTTTTATCTGTTAGGATTTTTGTGAAGCAGTAAAATGCATGATGATGTTGCTTAACAAAATGTTCTTTCAAGATAAAAGGTAGGGAGAAAAGAATGTTGTATATGGATCTCTTTGTTTCCATCTCTGCCAGCCCAATGATAGTCACTCCGATGGGTCCTTTTTCTAGGATATTGAACCAGACATGTTCATCAATGTCCAGGTGACAGAGTGACTTTTATTCCTCTCTGAGTTTATCTTTCCCCCTTAGGTATCTACTTGATATCATTTATGTCTACAGCTAAATGTAGCTGTAGACATACATTTGTCTACAATGTAGACAAATGTTGTCTACATACTGTAGACATACTGTTCCTATTCTGAAAACTCAGCCATCTTTAACTTAGAGGAAAAAATTTAACATTGGTTAAATCTCATACTCCCAGGAGACTTCTCCAAGGGTTATGAGTAGCATTTATTAGGGATTACTAGTTCAGATATTAATAAAGAACTTTTTCCTCCTGCTTGGATATTTATCCTTACTATATAGCCACTTCAGCTGACAGTTATCAACACATGTGAGCCATTGACTACATTTTGAGCATTTCTTTATTTCCTCCCTTGACTTTTTCAAAACCCTACCTTAATATCTTGATTTTAGTTGTCATCATTCTACCACAGGTACCACCACTTTTTCTATCATTGTCATCTTCACCATTTTTGCCCACAGAAACTTTACTACAACTATTTTTCTTTCAATATAAATTGAATTGAATGTACTAAAGCTCTGCATTTTGCTGCAGGCTTTGGTTCTGTCCTCTGTATTTGTATGGATAGATACATCGCATCCATTTAGACAATCTGAGTGGGTTGGACATATCTAATAGCACTGGGGATGAGGCTACACAACACCAGTAATTGTCATGAGATCAAGAACAAGAACTAAATCCAGTGAACAAGAAAACATGAGGACAGGTGGAATCAGAAGGGAAATAGGAAACTTAGGGATGGGGTTTGGAAGAGAAGAGAATACCGGCTGTGAGGAAAGCCAGCGACCAGGGAGTCTGTTCATAGCAGGTCCAGGACTCTTATCTGTTTGGGATGTTATCTGAAATTAAAATCATCCCTGACATATGAGGCCCTGGAAGCAACGAGTCGTGCCTCTCCCACCTGAGTTTAGCGCCGTGCACTTCCTGTGCAGTAAGGCAGATGAACACAGGCTCAAATGTTCCCCTGTTTTCTTTCTTGCAGGAAAATGTTCTTCCTCCATGGCTCTTAGAGAAAAATTTCCTAAGTGTTCCTACCTCAATCAGAAAGTTACTCACTAGGCTTGCTTTTCTTCTGGAAAGAGATCATGTTGGTTTCTGGACCCAGAAAGAATGTCAAGTGTCCTGCAAGCTCGGTCACTTGCAGCTAGCTTGTTCCCTGACACCTGGGGGAGGGTGTAGGATGACACCATGCTCTTTCCTTCCACATGTCTTACTCCTTGAAAAAAGCTATCATAGAGACAGAACTCCTAAGTCATCTTGTAGAGTACTGAGTTTCAGATGGTGCAGGGACCTAGCCATGTCAACATACTGTGGATTAAAACCTAAATCCCATAAATTGAGCTCAGTATCCTTTTTTAATAGTGAAAAGACTGACAAAGTTTTTCTTAAAGAACAAAATAGTAGCTGTATGAGACTTTTCCAGCCACAAGGTCACTGTAGCAACTTTTCAGTTCCATGTAGTGGAAGACAGCTATTGATAATGTGTGAATGAATGGATATTGCCATGTTCCAATAATGTGCTGCTTCATCTCTTTATTACCCAGGCAGCCAGCCTCTGGCCCATATGTAGTTTGCTGAGCTCTGTTCTAAAATAATCTTTGGATTCTCATCCTTGATATCAAGTGATAAATAAACAAAAAAATATACTCTAGTTGCTTTTGAGTTTCCCTTCTGTCCCATTAATACTTTGTAATCCAGGCCTAGTCACAGGTCCTAAATTCCCACCCCCAATATTTATTGTGTCTGACATGTCCCACATGAATCATCAACTGCCCTAAACTTCCATTTGGACATGGATATCATCTTACAAAAAGGACTGTATTCTCTTTATTTTCTTTATAGAATAGTATATAGTTTCATTTAAGAACTTGTGCCATATGAGTAGAAGAATTGAGGTCTATTGTGCTAAATAATAGATCTAGTTCTGTTTTGCAGTTTCTAAAAAGTAAAAACTTATTTTCTTCCCTAACAGTTTCCTATTGGCCTTTCATGAAACAAAAGATGAAAACTTAAGTTGTAACTCAGGGAATATATTTGTACCGTGGGTTAAAATAATATGAATGAGGTATTTCCTTTCTGGTGGAGGTTGAATATGAATGGATAGTTAGCACAACTATTAGACTTTCTCTGTCAAACATCAGATAAGTGAGCCTCTGAGAAGTATGGACTTTCATTCAAGTCACAATTGAATCCTCTAATAAGGACTTGGACTGCATATAATCTCTATTGTGGATTAAAGTAAAACCCATAGACTTTGGCCACGATATGATACAGACAGATAAAATGCCAAGTTTCTAGGAACATTTAACAGCTGGTCATTTACTGCTTTCCCAGGGAAAAAGTACCCAGAACAGATTTGCAACAATATAATCAGAATATCATTGCTTCAGGGTAATAAATGCGACTTGGGATTGTCAGAAAACATCCTTAATACAAACTAATGGATACTAAAATCAAGAAAGTGCATAGACATGAGTTAAACTGAAAACACATTCAAGATGTACGGGAAATATTTAAGAGTGTTTTCTAGACACAATTGCATGGTTTATGCCTAATAGCAATGCTCTGGTACAAAGGTGGACAGCCTAATTTAAAGGGTCAAGAAGGAAAGAAAATGGGTTTATTTGCTATGAACACATTCAAGGTCCTTACTTAGCAAAACCATTCAGTCATTAAGCATTGTTGGTGCAAGAACATTAGTACCTGGGCCAACTTCTCCTTAAGAGACAATCCCAATAATCTGAAATCCAAGGACTTGCCCATTGATTCAGTTTCATGAATGTGTGTTTTATTCATTTATGCATACAAGCGTTTATCTATTCCTGGATTAATTTGCATAGTATCGTCCCAAAATACATTTGAATGCATAAGGGCAGGAATTCATTTATTCATCCATGCACAAAGTCACTTACTCATGCACCCATGAAAGTTCCGTTCACTCCTCCGATCATAGATTCTTAAAAGTATTCATTAATCTGTTCAGAAAATTGAACATTTAAAACTCATCACACAAAAAGCATTACATTGTATAGAATGAAGATCATTTCCTCTACTCACAGAATGCACAGAGGAAAGAGGAGGGCAAAAAACAGGAGCTCACTCCAAAATGCTAAACATGATGTCAATACAAAAGATGAGTGATGTCAAAAAAAGTTAAAAAGTTCACAAGTGAGGAAGATTTGCTTCCATGTGGAGTAGCAGCTTGTGCATGGAATCATATTTGCTATCTGAATGTGGCTACACATTGAAGAAGGGAGACAGATTCTGGACGTGACCATCTAGCCCAAGGGAACCATGGACAACCAGAAGAAACAAACACATGACACTGAAGGACAGGTGCTGAAAGGTAGGAGTGGGGTCTACGTGGCTGGAAAGCAAGGACTGAAGAGTCACCTGAGAAGAGAGTGAAACCCATGTCATTGAGGACCTTAGGGAGGGTGGCGAGAACCAGAGCCTGGACATACGAAAGAAGTTGAGAGGCGCAAGAGAAACAGATTTGAAAGACATTTTGGTTGGACTGGAAATCTGTTGTAGAGGCAGGAGAGGAGTTTCTTTAGGGTTTTCAATGTGATGTGCAAGAGACAGAGGAGCCATTTCAACTAAATGAGGGAACATAGGGACAGGAATGAGGCTGGGAAGGGCAAGATGGAGCTGGGCGTGGGTGTGCTGTGACTCACCTGATACTCCCAAGTGTCCTTGAAATCAGACGCAAACACAGACACACACAGACACACACACATGCATGCACGCATGCACAGGGTCCCATCAACCGCCCCATCCACCTCAACTCCTCCCCCTGCAGACTGGTCACTGAGTACTTGAGGGAAAATGACAGAGCAAGGTGGAGATGTTTGGAGGGAGTGGAATTACTTGCAAAGTGACTTCTGGAGTGTGCCTCTTTCTAGCATCTCTCCTCCCAGCGTTGCTTCTCAACCTTGGCCTGAGCTAATGAACCTCAGCCAGCAAAGCTGTCTTTTGTTTGTTTGTCATTTTGAGGTTTTCTGGTTGATTAAGATCTATGCCAGCAGGATGATATAAAATCACCAGCAATTCTTTCTGAGGATCACAGGGCATTTTCACCCCTCCTGACAAAATGCTGAATTTAATATAAAAATGCTTTCCCTGCTGCTTTAGATGAGAGAAACTGTTAAAAGGGTTTTTTTATTTCTTTTTTCTTTCCATCTGAGTTGTTTGTTTGTTTGTTTGTTTTTTTTTTTTTTTTTTTTTTTCCCTCCTCTTGTCGTTTTCTGCTTTGTTTCACACCCCCTGTAAATCAGGTGTCTTTTTAAAAGAGCAAAAATTGAATTCCTAGTTACAGACAAAAACTACAAATGAATCTCACCCTCTATGAAGCCCAAAAGAAGAACAAAAAACGTCCCTGCTCTCCAGTAACACCCTGACGTTTACTTGCCTCATCAAACCCTGGTCCTCCCTTTCTGGGGAACTAGTTTGGCCCCTCCTCCCTAACCTGCATCTTGAAATTTCCTCATTTTACTGGAGGGGGAAAAACGCAGCCTTCACAGCTTCAGTCTTCTGGGGGAATGTAATTATCTAAACTGGAATGGATCCAAAACTCAGCTCCCCTATGAAAAGGATTCTTTATGAAAGATTAAGTGGTAACACATATGTCAACAAACTCCCAGCTCTGGAGTAATTCTGAGCAAACAAGAAAATGGCAACCATTCCTGTTTCCAATCTGGAAACTCTCCCTAGGTCTCTCTGCACCCCAGAGGCCACGGAGCTCCCGAATCTGCTCAGGTGTTACATCAGGGGAGCCAGTGGACTGGTGAAGGGAACAACAGGTTTATCCACGGGAACCATGAAGGGAATGGGAGCCAGGGAAGCAGCTGGCTTGGAGGCAGCCCTGCGAGGTTGGCTGATTTAGGGGCATCGCACAGGCCACTAGACCTGCGAAGCCCAGGCCGGGCTTCCTGGTTCCTGTAGCCCTTGGCTGGCATGGCAACACTGCCCTCTGCTGGGGCCGCGCTGTCATCACACCCCACCGGAACTCCTTTGGCCAAGGACAATGGCTGGGAACCCGAAAGGGAGAGGAAAAGCTTGACAGCTAAGCAACCGAAGGGTCAGCTCTGGTGTGGCTAGAATGTCAAAAGTCCCCATCTCTGTTGTCTGCTTTAACCCAGGCTCTGGAATTGGACAGACAGCTCTGCCATGTATTTGCTGCGTGGCTCTGGGCACACTTTCCCTTTCTGAGATTTAAAATAGAGAAAGTCACCTGTATAACAGGGCTGTAATGAATATGAAATGAAAGTTATCTTTCCAGCGAGGGTGAATGTACAGCCCAGTTTCTCCAGGATGGCGCCTGTTTATGCTCTCAGTCCTAATGCCACTAGCCGTGGTTTCCCTTTCATTTTCAAAAGGGTTCAGTGTATAATAAAGAAAAAAGGAAACAAAAATTATGTACATAGGAGGTGAGGGGTTGCAGGGCAGGGGACAAGGGGAAAAGATGAGAATCAAGGTGTGTCATATTCTGATACAAACTCTCAATGTTGAATGCGATGATTATGTGTATTCATATTATACCAATAAAGATTAAATTTTTAAAAATTTTGTAAAAAAGAAAGAAATGATATGACCAGAGTACCACAAACCCAAGACACTCGCAGGGAAACAGTTATCAGTGAGCCTTAGCTTTCCTCTCTTTTATTACAATGAAGCTGCAAATATGTACGCCCCATTGTCCAAGAGAGGGTAATATAGTTTCTTTTCTTTTTCTGTTTATGGGGCAAACTAGAGGTTCGATTCACTGCATAATTTTAAGAAAATTCAGGGGCAAACGACTAGCAGGCTGAGGCAAAAACCAAGCCAACAAACTGCAGTGAGATGCCAAGCAAAGAAAGCCCTTCTACTCTGTACCGATGGAGGTTATGACTCCTCCTTGACCTCGTCCCAGGACTGTAGCGGGTTCTGAAAAAGGGATGTTCGATAGAGGCAAGTTATCGCGATCTTGTTTCCAATGGCTGCTGCTACAGTTTACATCTAGAATGTCCCCAAGAGTCTCATGCATTCAGAAGGAGGATTTTGTAAGGTAATTCAGTGGAGGGGATGCTATGCTCATTAGCAGATTTCTCCATTGAGGAGTTCATAGCTAAATGTCTATGCAGTTACTTTTCTCACTGCTGAGACAAAAAGTAACTGACACTCAAAGTTAAAAGAGGGAATGTTTATTTGGCTGACAGTCTGTAGAGCTTTCAACCAGAGTTGGCTGGCTCCAAGGTAGAGTGGCACATGGCAGAGGGGCATTGTAGAAGAGAAACAGTTCACCGCAGACAGAAGAAATAAACAGCAAGCAAAGGACAAGACAAGCCTCTTTCTGTCCCATCCCAGCTGCTGGGATAAAAGTGATGCCAAAGCACTCTGTATACCCAGTTAGTGACCACACACCCTTAATCACAGCATCACACACTCTAAATCCCACCAGCTCAGAAAAGCCACATGGGACCCCATGGGTGTTGAGAGACAGCTGGGCATGAGCCATAACAATGTGCCATGAGAAGACAGGACCTGAGAGTAAGTGGTATGTCACCAAGAGCCTGCTTTCGGAGCAACTGTCTCTCTTTCTATCTTCTCTTGTCTCTCTCCCCTGGCTGCCACAGATTGAGTGGCTTTCCTCTGCTGTTCCCTCCCACCACTGGCTCTTCCTCAGAGCCAGCCAGTTATGCATGGACCGAACACCAGAACCGTGAGCCAAAATAAACTTCCTCTTCTTTAAATTGCGAATGCGGAGTGATATGTCACAGTGAAGGAAAATGCACTATAACCACTAACAACTACTCACAGCTTAGAAATATCTCTCTAAAAGGATACAAATATCAGCAAATATAAATGCATGGCTGTATGGCCCACAGTTTCTTCTCCTGGGTCTGAGAAATATGGAGAATTATGCAAATATTTACGGCTGTAGTTGCTCCAACCAGTGACAGTGGCCAAATGTTGTTGCATTGACATCCCTGAGGGGATATTGGCATCAATGATCTGCATGTTATTTACATACATTTGCATTGGTGCAATGTTGAAATATGTGCCAACATTAAGGGAAGTGGTTTCTTGTCGATCGAGGCATCTCTATAGAGCAGAGTGGTACAAAGCCTGCCTTTGGAAGCTGGCCCATCATTTTCTGCTTGTGTGAACCAGGGTGAGCTGTAACCACACGTACCATGTTTCCTCACCTGGAAACGTGAATGATAATGACACACACTGCGAAAGGTTGGTGCAAGAATTAAGAAATTTCACATGAGGAGGACTTAGAGCATCACCTGGCTGGTGAAATGCCTAGGTATAAGCTACTATTCTTATCCCAAAGGCCACCCTGTGCCCCTCCCCATCAGTCTCAGTGAAAGTGCCACTGCTTTCCTTCTTTTGTAAATCCTAAAAATTGAAAATTTACAGCTGGGAGGGAGTTCAGAACATCTAATCAGTCACTTTTAAACTTTCATTTCTTTTAAAATAACTACAGAACATTTTCTGAAAATGAAAGCTTCGGTGGAAACCCAGCATGAAGACCTGTGTCGCATTGTGGTTAAGAAAATGGGCTTTGCAGACAGACACATCTGATTTCCAGTTGGGGCAAAACCACTGATTAGCCTTGTGACTCAAGGCAAGTGATTTAGCTTGGCTGTAAGCCTTCTTTTCTCCTAGTGTAAGACAGAGAAGGTAACTGTAAATATTTCATAAGGTTTTTATGAAGCTAAATGACCACACCTATGGAGTGTTGCACTCAACACCTGGCTCATAATCAGAACACAATAATTAGGTCAACTCTTCGGATTTCAATATGTGAAACAGGTATGAGTAGAAGGGCTCCAATTGAAATTGGTAAGAGAACTGAGTCACAATAGCACCCACAGGGAGTCCCCATGGCTTCAGCTCACACTGAAGGGCTCCTGATCTAAGCCAGCATTTTGAGGAGGCTACGCCCAGCCTCTAATCACACTGTTAATTATCACCCTCCTTGTCCTTTACCAGGGTTCTAATGGTGCTCTGTAGTTTGCAAGCTGCATGAAATCCCTCCTTTCCCTGGACCTTTTATGATAACCATGCAGAAATCCCTTTGGTATGAATGTCTTTCTGAGCCAGAGTGCCCTGTGCATGACTGTGTGGCATCCCCGGCATTTGCTCCCCAGTGAGATGAAAGTGTCCTGGACTAGTACTTCTCATGTCTTGCTCCTTTCCTGCGCTTTCCGCATCATATAGCCAGAGGGAGAATGAGTCATTTGGTTAGAAATAAAAACAATATCATTTTTCCTCTCATGTCTTTGTTCGTGATCACTGCAGGCTGTCACGGACCTGCATTCCAAGCAGCCAAAGACAGCTAGTGGGAAGCCCGGGAGGCTGGCTGACCACAGATCTGCCTTCACCTTTGTTTGGCTGAAACATAGAGAGCCAGCTATCACAGGGATCTGGCCTTCCTGCCCTGGCTGGGCTGCTGCAGGTGCTGTGAGGATGGAGGTAGGTAACCATATGATGGTGGGGATGGCTGACTTCCAGAACAGGATTGTGATAGATCCAGAAGTCTCTACATTGGAGGATAAGATTCATAGCCCATAAAGAGTTTGCTTAATTCACTCATTTTGTCAAGATGCAGAAAAACAAAGTAATTTATCTACGGTCACTTATCTTACAATGAGAGAAACAAGACACAAATTCAAGGTTTCTGTCTGCAGTAATTATACCAGCTCTTGCTATTATTGCTCTTCAACTTGTGTTCTCAGTAATATGCTAAGTGCTCAATGCTGATTTTATCATTCAGTCCAACAAGCAATCCTAGGAGGTAGGTATTCTCATTTTCTCAGTGTAACAGATAAGAAAACTGAAATTTGGAGAAGATATGGAGAGGAGGTACATGAAATCAGTTCCCTGGAGGCATCTCTAGTGCAAAAATCCTCAATGTTTGGGGTGTGAGTGTATTTGTCTGTGCTAAGAGACCAGGTAACTTGTTAGTTACTGAATCCTCAGTCCGTAGCAAAACACCTGATCAAGAACTGGCTCGTAGCAGTCATCTGTTGAGTTCATGGGTGATGACCACAATGTTTACTCTGTCTGGAGCAAATCTTCCCTTCTAATTAAGAATATTGGTGACTGCTATGGATAGTTGGCCAGGGCATTTTCCTCTAGCCAGCTTGAGATTACATTCTTCCTTTTCTATCAGACTCTGTCTACACATGTTTTATGCTCAAGCTTACAGAGTTAAACACAAGTCCAAGGAAGCCATGACGCAAGTCTGGATTCTACTCTGTGTCTGCAGAAAGGTACTCATCTTTGTTGGACTTCAGATTGGTTGGTGTAAGAGAAATACAATGTTCAAGCCTTTGTCCCATAAAGGCTCGATCTCCACATGGTATAGAGCAAGGCTTCTCAACCTCAGCACGATGGACACTTTGAACTAGGTAACGTTTTGTTGTGGAGACCTGTTCTGAGCCTTGAAAGAAACTTACCAGCACCCTCATGTTCCACCATCAGATGTCAGAAACTCTTCCTGTATTGTGACAAATAAAAATGCTTCCAAACTTAACAACACCATCAAAAATGACTTCAAATACTCCACACTGAAAACACCTCCAGGGAGGAGGGTACAAAACCTCTCATGTGAATGACCCACATTGTGCCCTGGCTTTAATCTCATTATCACCAGGTGGGTCCCTTGGCCTTTCTGGGCCTGACCTGCAAAAGGAAGGAGTTATTCAACTTTGCTGGGATGATTGACCCATGAATGCACTCCAGCAGAGATTTGTTACTGCCTGGACCTCTGGTGGAAGTAATGCTGAGTTGATAGACTTTGTGTTATGTCCTGCAGTATAAGTATGTCCTCTCAGGGTAGAGGACTCGTATGAAGGCCAGGGTGGAGTATTGCATTGCAGTAGGAGAGTATTGCCTTCAAGGTATTTGTGGGATCTCACAAATTATGTTTGCAACACAAGAAAAGTCACATAAGTTCCATTTCAAGCTTTCTACCAGTCCTAGGTGTCCAGACTCCAAACGCTTTACCATCCTGTTCATCTGATCCTTGTTCAACTCATAGTTTTCTTTAGACAGACAGATGATAGATAGGTAGATAGATAGATGATATATAGATGATGATGATAGGTAAATTTATTTCTATCAAATAGGAACTAGATAATGATGATAAATGATAGACAGATAGATACAGATTCTATTCATTTTGTTTTTCTCGAACCCTGACTGAAGCAACGTATTGACTCATCATCATCAATAATATTTATGCACCATTTTGTTTTGTGAGGGTATGTGCCAGGAACTCTGATAGATGCTAGGATCATCTTTTCTTAGATGAGAGTAAAGGCTTAACTCTACAGCATTCTGCTATGAGCCCATGAGCTCCTCTTTTAAAAGTGGAACTAGTATCACTACTCCTTCTCCCTCTGTCCTGGTCCTCTTGGCCTCTCTGGAAGGAGCCCTTTGCCAAAGCTTAAAGAAGGATGATTGTTGGTGAAGAAATCAGAGAATATTACCAGATGTGGACATACTGAACACTTGTAAGGTTTATCTGCTTCTGTATACACACACACCTCAAGCAAGGCCTCACTGAATACATGGGTCTTGTTTTTCTATCGGCATCTTAGAATGCCAGGGTAATGTCTGTCCATGTTCATTTCAAATATTTTGATACACATCCAATCGGGCAACAAAATCAAAACATATTTCAACTTGGGAAATGATGCCTCCACAAACTCTGAAATACCTGTTTGCAGATTTCAGTATACGAACAGAATACTCCAGGGCCGGGGATATAGCTCAGTGGTTCTGGCATTTGTCTTACAAGCGCAAGGGCCCGGGTTCGATCCTCCGGTAACCACATACCATACTGGGTGTGGAGACTCACGCCCAGCAGCAACCAGTACCACATACCACAGTGCCGGGAGTGGTGGCTCATGCCTGTAATCCCAGCACTTGGGAGGCAGAGGCAGGAGGATTGCTATGATGTGAGTTGGAGGCTGAGCTCAGGGCCAGCCTGAACTACAAAGTGAGACCCTGTCTCAAAAATAAATAAATAAATAAATAAGAACAGAATACTCCAGCTGAATGAAATCTTACACAAAAATATACTATACAAATCAGCAGTTGTTTTGCCTAAAATTGTTCTTGATGGTAAAGAGAGCATAGATCCCAAAGACCCTCATCACATTCAATTTTATACTTTCTCCCTTTTTCTTTTCTTTATCTTTCTTGCCTTTAGACTTTAAATCCTAGAGTCTCTGAAGAGTGCAGTTTAAAAGGAATCGGCCATACCTATTCTGAACTGAAGGCTGGGGTAGTTGAAAGAGTACTGTACAAAGAGAAAAATTTCAGCTTAGCTTTTTGCCTCTAACTAAGGGTGGGTCTTCTGTCCATGTATTTACCTTCTCTATGCCTTAGTTTTCCCATCTGTAAAATGGGACAGATGGAGTAATATTAAGCAGTCCACACAAGTATAATGCTCTAGAACAAATGAAAGAAGCATCATGTAACCTACGGACTTCCTATTTTGCAATATTCCCTATTATCTTACTCTGTCACCCTATCTCTTCACTCTTAAAGAAATCAAGGATGGATCAGGCCCCAGTGACACATGTTCAGCAGCACTAACCCAATAACTTCATGGAGTTACCATGGCAACTTGCACTCTCTGACGAGGCAGTGAGAATCAGGTGTCCATATGATATGATTGGAAATGACAGGAGAGACAACAAAAGACTGAAAGTTATGACAGCAGCTGGGGCCCTGGCTAGAGTGGATGAGGGTACAATGCCACAGTAACATTCCAGGAAATTAAAGGAAATATTAGTGTCTATTTGTCAACCAATTACAAAACGCCATTCAAGTGTCATCCAGCCAGATCCTGTTCCCTGTCCTCATGGATCCTGACTGTCCCATTAATATTGGAATAACATCTCGGAACTTTTCTTAGCATAGGAGCAGCTGTGGTGGGACCTGCTCTCTCACAATGTTATTTCCATACCACACGTGTGGACCTGTTTCTTTGTTGACTACTATTTTGTCTTAGATTTTCCAACTTCTCACGTATGTATGCATTGTTGTGCCAGGGTTACAGAAAACCTGTCTTGAAATCCTGTTTGTGTCACATCTAAGGAGGTCCTTAGACAACTTTAAAGAATTTTGGGTTTATTTTCATTATTCCTGCTTGGTCGGGTCTCCAGGGTTTTTTGAGATAATTAAATTAATTATTTGAAGTTTATTTAAAAAAGACCAAGATATTGTTCAAATGTTAGTATTTTATGATCTAAATGGTTGCTTCCATTTTCAAAACTCTTTAGTCTCCACAATCATTTCTCATGTTGGATCAAGAGAGGGAAGACTAGTTCCATGAGTTAAGAAAGAGGCCTCTTAAAAAATGTTAAAAGATTCACAGAAAAAATAAAATTGGATTTCAATTACATAAAACACCTAATGCTGATCTTCATAGTGTCTTTAAGTTTAAAATGTTATCTGTCCACAGAAGTGTTCGTTTTCTCCCAGATTTTCATTTCCTTACTTTAACAGACAATAAATTTGAGAATTACTGATTTATGCTACCTTCTGACTACTTTAAAGCTAGAAAAGTTAAAGCCAAGAAATCCAAAAAGGTAAAGCACAGGGAAATTAGGTCATTTCATTGTTTTCTAGACTTTGAACTTTTGTGTGTTTTTTTGTTTTTTTTCTTGTCAGAAAGGCTAATTCCCATTCTTTTCCAAAAAGACCTACTGGCACAGAAATTCTATGGGCAGAACTCAGCAACTTTACTTTTTAGCAAGGACTCTAATATGATTCTGACACACACTCAAGTTTCAGATTCACTAATTCTAAATCCTCATTTAATTACTTATTAATAGTGCCCTTTTTTCAGTTCCATATATCTCAGTTTTGGCAATGAATTGAATGGCAGCACTAAATATAGCTATGATGGCTAAAATATTGTGTTAAATAATTCCATTCTTTCTGTAAATAGCAGCCACACATGCATGCACACACACACACACACACACACACACGCACACACACGCACACTCATACACTTAGTCACTGAGTCCTCCTCTTTGGGATGTGCTGGACCTCTCAACAACTGAGCTACTAAAACATTAGTGCCTGCTACTCCAAAGTGTCCTTCCCCTCACTAAGCAGGGTCCCTACAGAAGGATAACTACCCTTATTCTCCCCTTACTGCAACAATTCAAAGATTACCATCTCAAGTGCTTAGCATTGCACTTGCTATACAGTAGAGTCCCACAAAAATGATTATTTTTTCTTATTTTCGGTTTTTATTGTATGCCATAAACAGTGGTAGTTTGGGGGCATCAAAAATAAAGATGACAGCAGGGACTGGGCAGATTGTCTCAAAATAAAACATTGTTTTCCCTCTCTATCTCCATACATCATTAAAATGAGTTGTAAAGAACAGAAGTATCACACTATACCTGATCACTTTGATCTCTAATGGGATCTTTTTTCATTATTTGTGAGATCCTTAAAGTGCAAACCTACAGTCTCAGGGTAGGTCTCCAATTCACGGAACCTAGATTAGCCCAGCCTCTATTATCTAAGGAGATCCAGCACATTCTTGCTAACTGCAGTGGAAGCAGTTTCAATCTGTTTGGCTTTGGGGCCCACCACTGGGCCAGGTGGAGTATATTTCTAGATGTGACATGGTGGTGCGACACTGGGGTCTCTTTCTGGCCTCTCCCCTTCCTTCCATTCTCCCCAGCTCTGATGCCCCACTGTTGTCCACTAAGCTGATTTACTCTCCCGTGCCCTTCCCCCACGATGTCTGTGCCTCAGAGCCAGCTGAACCTGGACTGAAACTGCACTTTCAGCATGGGTGTCAGGTATCATTTCCCAGCGACAGGAGAGCTGACCGAGGCACTGATAAAATCACCTTGCTTCTCAGGTGATTTGCAACATAAATCCGAGAGTAAAGCTGGGTGAAAGTGGAGACTGCCGCACAAAGCAAGCTGACCGCGCTTGTGCAGAGAGCGTGATCTCTTGTCTCTGGTTTTCTTGCACGTGTCACATCTCCATGCTTCCTTCCACACACGAGTCACTGAGTCAGGACAGTGGATGAGCAAAGCTTGAGATGCGGATGCTTTTTCAACTGTGTGAGATGAGTTGCTCCGTCCTACCTAGACCTCAATGCACTCACTGTGCCTGTGCTCAGGACTAGGGAGGCCAGAACAGAAAAGGAGAAAGGAGAGAAGGACACACATTGCATTCTAGTAGTGCAGTGCACAGCCAGGTAGCCAGAGGACCCATCACACCACACCCACACCTTCCAGGTGAACTGTTCTGAACCTTTTCTGAATATAGTATGGAGAAAGAGAACTGTAAACATATTAGGAAGAACACTAGGCTTGGTTATAAGTCTGCCATTTATCAGTTGGACAGCCCGACTTTCCATGAGGCTCAGCTTTCCTATATGTAAATATGAGTATTAATGCTATTACCTGGGTTATAACAAGGGTTATAACAAGGACTCTGGAGCAACTTAGTGAAATAGTGACTATCATGTTCTTACTCAGAACTACTGCACAGCTCCCACCCTCAATGTCTGCCTTGACGCCAGTGCTTTCTCTCAGGAAGGCTGCTCTGTCTGTTCATTCGCTAGCACACATGTAACAGAATTAGAAAAACAGTAGAAGCATGAGTTGTTCCAAGGCAATGCTAGTCTGTATTTTGATGTATGTGGACAAAAGCAGGATGAACCAATATTAACACAAAGTGTAGGTGTTCATTGACTAAAGGATGCAATTTCTAAGGTGTTTTAAACAGTGGGTTAGTTGGCCTTCAATAGGTTAAAAGATTTGCTCTTATGTTTCAAAATTATATGGATATGTGAAAATGACTGAGTACCAGTGCTGGTATAATAGGCACATAGTTCACCCTGACTTCTCAGTCAATTCTTTGTGTCTGTACATAAAGAGTTTGAATTATTTGAGCAACTTAATTTCTACTTTTGAGAAGTATGACAGTAGAGCCAAGACTTGCTGTTTAGAGGAACTCTACTATATCTTTCATTATATGTTTTGTCCACAGTAGAGTTTGGGGCAGATTTACTCTAGTTAAGCCATAAGTATTTGTGTGTAAGCTTGTTTTGATGAAATAATTTTTCTATCAAAAAAATAAAACAAGACAATAAAATTGCAGCACTACTTCCTTTTGCTCTTTCTATCTGCCTTCTGACTTGCTTTTCCCCAGAGAACACATCTTCCCCTAACACAGAAAAGAGTCTACCTGTTGAATGATTCATTCTGTGTGATGTTTTCCTGGGACAGCAAGGACGGTTGGTCTGTTTCATTCATCACCATATCATAATTCCCAGAATAGCACCCAGCACAAAAACTCTATAAGAGAAATAAGTTGGCCAAAGTCTGAATAAAAATACAATAATTGGTTTTTTTGCATGTTCAGAATTATCTGTCATTAATCACTGCAATTTTTTGTTTATTAGGTAATAGACAATTACTGTTGTTAAAAATAAAGGAAAAAAAAATGAACACTACAAAAATACAAAATAAATTATATAAACAATTATGGAGAATGGTTGCCTTAAGCTCCCCCTTTTGAGTTCTTCCCCAGCTCCAGCCACCGTTTGCCCTGAGCTGTGTGACCTTCCACGTGCCTTGTTCAGCTGCACTGTTCACATTTAGTCTGCAAACACACCATCAGATAAGAGCTTTTTCCACCCTCATTTACAAATGAGGACACTGAGGCAGTGCTGCCAAATGTTCAACATATAAAGGGAGGATAGGAAACCCAATTAGTCCACCTGGGCTAAATTTTCCATTTCAAACCTGTTGAAGTCCGCACACCTTGCTATTTTCCAGAATTCATCTGTTCCTTCCAGAACCACTCCAATTACTAGAGGACTTTAATTTCATTCCAGCCACTCACTGATTTTAGAATCCTGTCCTTGTTCTCCTTCCAGCAGAAACTGAACTGAGTGGCCTCAGAAATCCTTTCTCTTACTGGTTCTTGAGTTTGGTCAGCCAGCGTCTCCTCAGCTCCTCCCTGTCCTGCCCTTGCCTCCGGGATGGGCTGCAGGGAATCTCCCCACTGTGATAACCCAGAAGTTAAGTCAGTTTATAATTTCCCACAAGCCCCCTTTGAGTTTCATATTAGCAGCACTGATGCCTTGAACCAAGAATGAGTCACTTCCCTATAAATGGGGATGCTGGAAGCTGGAAGAGAAGCACTTCCAACAAGGTTTACAATCAGCACATTCCCATGGAAGCCGAGAGAGTAGGGTGAGCACTTCCTGCTGTGGGAAGCTTCTTTGCTAACATTTCCCTCCAATCATTTAAATTCTTGAAGCTTCTCCTTTTTTATATGTCAAATACTAGTAGCTTCCCTTTTACTGTCTCATGGGTTTGACCTCTAGTATTTAGGGAGAATCTACATAATCATGATGAGTTATAACAATCTCTTGCAATAAGAGAGTGATTTACACAGTAATTTTTGAGCAGAGCTGTTTCTTAGACTTATAAAATTGCCAAGTGACTCTTACGGATGAATATATCTAGAGGTTCCCAGTCTCTCTGCTGCAAACTTTCTGACCAGAAGCATCCAGAAGGTATGATGACAGTCCATGAACTCTTTTCAATATTTCAAAAATGCTAACGGGAATCATATATTTCCCCAATAAAGTCAGACTTTAATTGCTTTTGGTGGGAATTATATCCACTAAAATTGGTACTTATTGGAAAACTAATTATCCTTTAATAAAAATAGCTTAATGGACATATCCTTTGAAAACACTGGGGGGGGGTCTATGAAGAAAAAGTTGTCAAAGAAGAATTTAGTAGTAGTGAAAACTGGGGGACTTTGTCCATAGGGATCCCATGTATCAAGCAAGAGCAAGGCAAAGAGCCCAAAGCAGCAAGTTGCACCCTGACGTGCTGCAACACTCTGTCCTTAGGTGGGGCCTTCCCAGTCCTGTACATAAGCTCACTTGCCCGCCTTGGTCTGTCCTGTCCCCTCCAAATTGCCTTTGGAACTGCAGCCAGTGTGTGCCTCTTCTATGCCCAGACTGGCTGACAGACTCAGATGGCTGGAAGTGGTGTTAAACAAAAGTGTCTTTCTCCTCAGGGAACACAGCCCATGGTAATCTACCCATGGCATTGCATGAGATGCCCATCCCTTGGTGTTGGCTCCGAGTGTGCCAGAGCCACGCCCCCTCCTTGTCCTCTTATATTTTCAACCCACTGTACCGCTTCCTTCTACAGATTCCCTTTCTTCTCTGTTTGCCTGTTCACATGGACACATGCCTTTGTTCCCTGAGATCCATCCAGTCCAATGCCAGGCAGAGAGGCCACATCTTCTCTCATCTGATCACAGGTACAAGGCCACGATTCACTGTGCCTCAATGCTTAAAAAACATGGCCCATCTTAAGAGGCTCAGGGACCTGGTTGTGACTGCTACTTTAAGAGAAAAGAAAACCAGTAACAAAGGGGACCCTGGACTCATAATCAGAAGATCTAATGGCTTACAAAAATGAAGGACTCTATATTTAATCTACAAGGTATTTTCTGTGCCTGTTGCAACATCTAACAATGCGGGGCAATTTGCAATCCTAGGACATTCATAAAGTCTCCTCTTTTATTTTTCCAATGAGAAACCAGAGCTGGGAGATAGTAAGCAACTTATCTGAGATCTAATTGGAGAATGAATGGTCTTTGTGTATTAATAGGAAAATCAGCTTAACAAACATTTAGTTTTACCTCCATCTTGTTGTACCTTGTGGGACAAGTTAGTCAACCTCTCTGATTTTCAGTTTCCTCACCTAAAAGAGAGAGATACAATAGCATCAGTTTTTCAGAGGTTTTTGTGGGATAAAATAAGATCATGTATCTAATTAGACACTTAATGCCTGCACTTTAGAACCCCTGTTGTTGAGCTCCACATCTTTATCTTTCCAATCATCCTACTATAAGCATGCTACACAGCTTTGATGAATTTTCTGAGCCATAATTCCTCACCTATAAAGAAAGTCTAGTGACCTTAACCAAACTCTTTGCATTTCAGTTTCCTCAAGGCTAAGTTGGGAGGAACAGTTAGTTTGTCTGCTATAATATCACTCTGATAGGTGAAGACACTCTTTAGAAAGCATTTAACACAGTTCTTGCTACATGGTCAACTTGAAATATAAACTATCTCTCATCATTTAGGTATTCCTGATGTAATTGGTCCCTCCTATTATAAGACAAGATATGCATTCCCTCACTCAATAAAGTGATCAAAATTCAGTGCCATTGAATCAAAATATGGTAAGATTTATTCACCTTTTCTCTTCTTTCACTCTGCCTTAGAGAATCATAGGTTCTGAGACCCAAAAATGTTTTCAAGCAACATATTAACCTTCTTTTCAAGGTTTCAAATCTCTCTCTCTCTCTCTGACCTTTACATCAAGTGACTATTCACCATACACTTGTATTCCTGCCCTGTGAGGCCGCACACTTAGAGTGGTATTCTAAACTAGCATCCATCTAAAACGCAAGTCACCAAAGCATCTCCCTTTTCTCCCACTTCTCTTCAACTCTACCTAGATCTACAGAAGTCATGAAGAATTTTTAGAAACCAAACTTCAGCAGCATTTTTCTCCAAACTGTAACAAACTTGATATACATTTGGTGGTCATTTTTTTCCTCCCGCCTTCTTAAAAAAAATCTTAAGCACATTTCACCATTCTAGATTTTTTTTTTCCTCCTCTTCTGCTGAATCCCACTGGGATGAAAAGCAATAAAAAGTCAGAAAGAAGTATAGGTTTGCCTTCTGGCTTTGTCACTTAGACGAATAACACCATAAAAAACGGTGAATGCTATCGGTTAAAGCGAACTCCTTCTTCTGCCCTGTACATTTTGCTGAGCTTCTATGCAGGGGGTTTGGACATGCAAATCTTCTCCAGGAGATAGATAAGCTGGGGAGTTAAAGATTTTGCATTTAAAACAGATTCTGGTTATAATACCTCCTGATAGTTGCATTTTTGTCTCTCTGTTTTGTGAGTCATGAGCATAAATCTCAGGGCTCATGGGACATCTGGGAACATCATGGAGTATGTGCCAATCAGCGCATAATGAAGAAGAATGCTTTGCCAGCCTTGCAGGTATCGAAGGGTCTGTGTGCATTCAGCCACCTTTTCTCCCCACCCTCACCAGTGTCAACTTCTCCTTCTTCCCTTTTCAATGTCCTTTGTATTTCTAATCAGCTTCCCTGATCTGCCAGTGGCTTCAGGAACTGGAATGAATAGACAGCAAGAGAAGATCTTGCAATATTTCATACTTACCAATGCTGGTTGGGAATGTTAATATTTAATCACAGATAAAGTATCTGAAAAGTTGCAGGAGAATTTTCCATTAAGATACAGAGATACTTGGAAAGTAGTCTCACCTTGTTCAAAAACCTTATCAGGCAAGGAGACAGCGTATGGTGTTAGCAAAGGATTCTGATAAAGCTGAACCTCTTGCCCTGCTGAACCAGAGAGGGGGGTGAAATGTGAATTTCACATCCAGAATTAATGCAAAACTGAGAAAGGGCTTCCTGACTTATGCAATCTCTGACCACTTTGAGCAAGTTAGGAACACAGAAGTAGACAATGAGCCCTTGATTTGGGCAGGAAAGGTAAAGATTCTGACTCCAGAGTGACTCTAAACCTTTCTCTTGGTGGATAAAATAACAAATCAAACCAAAAATTACAACACATAATTCATGAAAATCTCACCTATGGCATCATAGGAGACTTGGTTGGATAGATGCTTCTGAGTTGCCCCGTTAGTCCAGGAACATGTGGAGGCCAGAGGCATGAGGTTACCTGCCCCAAGTCACAGACTATTTGGTTGAGTTTGGGATGCAAGGACTTCTGACTCCAAACCCACTCCTTTTTCCTTTAAAACACCTTTTCTTTCTGTAATAGACAGAGAACCAGGTCTATCTGGGGTGGAGGGGATGATAATGAAGATGATGGAGACAATGTCAGTCATGATTCTGATAGTAACTTATATCATCTTCAAGTTTTTGAGCTTACTAAATGCCAAGACTTCATGGTATATTTCATGCAAACTCTCATTGATCCTTGCAACAGTCCTAAATTAATATGTTAGAATTATCATTTTCCAACATTGTTTTATTTTATAAGTGAACAAAGTGCAGATCCAAGAGGGCAAATATGCCTCCAGTAGTTACGTGAAAAATGATCAAAGCTGCTTCTACATTGATCTGAATTTTTTTTTATCTTTACCACCATTCCTCCTCAGTATAAGCATACAAACAAATCAAGTCAAAAGATGGTGAGGTGATTGATGATGGTTACTCTTTTTGTCAACTTGCCCTGGTGAAGAGCTGCTGTCCTGGTTAGTTTTCATTGTTGAGATGCAATACCTGACACTACAACTCTAATGGAAGGAAGTTTATTTGGGTTCACAGTTTATTGAGGTTTCAGTCCATGATTGTCTGGCTCCGAGGCAGAGAATAAACAGCTCACAGGGCAACAGCAAAGGTGAGAGAGATCAAGAGAAAAGAAGAGACAGATCTGTCCAGGCCATGCCCCAGTGACCCACCTCCTCCAATTGGGCTTCACCTCCCAGCATCACATTTAGTTGGACTCATCCACTAATCCACTAGGGAGCATCACACCACCGTGATCCAGGCACCTCCCAAAGCCCCACCTTTATGAGCAAACGAGGCTTTGGGGACATCTAGATACAAACCATAACAGATACCCAGATGGCTGGTGCTTGTGAAAAAGATTAGCCTTTGAATCGGTGGGCTGAATAAATATCAGCCTCCCTAATGTGAATGGGCTATGTCAGACCACAGTGGCATAAGCAGGACAAAAAGGAAGAGGGAGAGCACATTTGTTCTCAGTTTTATCTGAGACTACCTTCTCTTGCTTGGCATAATGACCTTTCTAGCCCTTAGACTTTTGGGTCTGGACTGAAGCTACACTCCTGGCTGTCTTTGGGCATGTGCAAAGCAGGGGCTGATGGGAACACTGCTGTGTACAGTCAATACTTTCAGATATTCTTCAGGTAGGGATGTGCACATCCTAGCTGGAAACTAAAACAGGCTTAGTAATGACTGGGTCAGTGAATGCATCACGTCAGATTTTTGAAACAAACAAATCCAGGATACGAACAAGGAGAGGACATACATTCAAATCCAGGTGCTGTTACTCTTTAACTCTGGTCTTGAGCAAGTGAATTTGCCTCTCTAACCCTGAGCTTTTACCTTTGTGGAAAAAATTCCAAACAGACTTGTGATCAGTGAATTCCTTGGATTGCTCCCAAACAGATATTCCCACACTTGCCTTAGTGTTTCAGCAATTTTTCACAGTGCCTTAGTCCAAACATCTAAAACTTTCATATGGTGTGGTGGGATCAAGCAATTCTAATAAAGACTTATGCTTTATCATTTAATACACAACATGAAAAAGGTAATGTATTACATGAAAAAGGTAATGTATTCCTTTTATTTTAAGAAATATAATAATTCATAGACTGTGTGAAATTCTGGAGACTGTAGAATTTCTCACAGCTTGGAATCAGATTGGGCAGTGCAGTTTTCACACTGACCTTTGCTTTGCACTTAATTTTTTAATGTCAATCACCCTTTAAACCCAGCTGCACATATGTACATGTCATCATTGAAAGGATTATGACAGGATCTGAGGCTGAGAGTCTGAACTACTTATACATTGTGAACACTCCAGTAGCAATGTGGTGTCTGACTGGTGTCACAGGCCACACATTTGTCTCTGAAGTCTGAAATACTTCTAAGTTCCGCTCTAAATTTTCTGATTTCTGAGTAGCCTATGTCCATTTAAGGAATCATCGCTCTAGAAATGAAATTAAATGACATGTATATGATGTGCTTGATATATAATGTAAAATGAGCCCTCATAAATTAATAAGATAAAGTGGAAATTCAAGTAAGGAGAGAGGAAAATGGTGGTTGGGGAGAGAAAGAAAAGATATGAAGTGGGCCGGGGAGTTAGCTCAGTGGTTCCGGCGCCCGTCTTGCAAGCGCAAGGGCCTGGGTTTGATTCCCCGGTAACCACATAACAATACTGGGTGTGGAGACCCACACCCAGCAGCAACCAGTACCACATACCACAGTGCTAGGCGTGGTGGCTCACGCCTGTAATCCCAGCACTCGGGAGGCAGAGGCAGGAGGATTGTGATGTGAGTTTGAGGCTGAGCTCAGGGCCAGCCTGAACCACAAAGCGAGACCCTGTCTCAAAAAACCTAAAAAAAAAAAAAAAAA
>PVIR01008207.1:0-57890 GCA_004026965.1 Petromus typicus
TGAATACAGAAAATCTAAGAAAAGAGAGGCACAGGGGATCAAAGGTCTGTTCTGAACAAAGACCAATTTTATTTTCACAGGCACGATCATACAGTGTATATGCACCAAGGAATACATCACTACACTACTACTGGGCTATCTTTCCTGTCCTTGTCTTTCCAAGCTTTCCTCTCCTCCCTACTGATGAACTGCAGAGTACCAGACAGCACGTACAGGAGGCTAGTTTAACACTTGTATCTTTCCTCACAGAACAGCAAGTGCAAAACAGGAAGGTCATTGCAAAGTGTCTCAAGGGGTCATCTGACTTGCAGCATGCCGTAACAGGATATTCCCATGAGGCTGTCTTTAATCTCTGCATGCACTGTCTTTCAAACACAAAGGAGCCCAAGTTAAGACCAGCTTGACTGACCAGATTCCCAAGACGCCCCCAACACTAAATCAACAGTGGTGACTCTACTAGTGAGTGCTTATATAATGTTGTCTGTTAGCATTATGCAGAGATTTGCCTACCAAAATGGCAAAGCTAGTAAGGAATAACAGCCCTCTAAATCTGAAAGTTGCTTAATGTCCAGACAGAGTATAGAAGTCAAGCACACTGCTCGCACTGCGTTGCTTCTGTCACTCATCTCTTCTGGGTGTTCGACCACTACAAATTAGAGACCAAAACTAGAAAAGTAATTGGGCTAAGAGGACAGCCAGTATTTTGGGCTTGGGCCCTCGAGATCAGCAAAGAATCCAGGACATGAGGAGACCTCTCCTCCAGCGTTCTACACCTCTGGTAAATCACCCAACCTCCTAAGGAGGTTGGTGACACCAATGAAAGCCAACTCAACAAGTGTACCATGTGCCAAAGGAGTGTCACTAAGAGGGAAAAATCTCCCATTCTTGCACTGAAAACAGCCTGAGTAGGCGAGTCCGCAGCCCATTCCACCAGCTGCCACAGACAGAGGAGCCAAGAGGCTCTCTGCATGGGCGCAAAGTAGCGCCTGAAGAGACTTAGCTGATCTTGATAGATAGCAAGATGTTGATTTCAATGGACACATCTCACTTTAATTTGGTCTTAAACATCCTGCAGAAAATAACAACCAAAGGGTGTATAAAAACATCATAATAAAGTTAAATTTGAAAAGGACCTCCAATCACTGACCCCTTCTGGAAGCCCCTAGCTATACCAGAAGCTAATATTATTATGTGACATAACAAGATATCAGGGTCATAGAAAACCACCATCAATAAGAGTCTAAAGACCAGGAGGTTACAATCACTATTTCATTTTCTAAATGTGACTCTCTGCCCACCCTGCTGTTCCATTCTAATAGTCATGCTCAGATCGTACATGCGCCATTTTCTTAAACATTTTCTTTTTGCCTAGAGGATGCCACACTCCAAGCAGTCCTACAAATGGAACCAGTGACAAATGTATGAAACTTCTTTTACTGGGATCCACCAGATCAACCTTGTAAACATTTCATGACTGCTAAACTAAAAGCTGACTTCGATGTCAGATTCTGAAGTCTCCTGAACTGTCTCTTTATCTTCTTTATGGGAATCTGTTACTGGATCTTCTTTGTAAAAAAGCTTGTTGGCTAGATTTACAACAATCCCGCTGATCTTATTATTTGCCCAATGTATTTTAAACAGTTTCTTTGGCTTTGTCTCCTTCAGACTCCAAGCTACATGTCTACCCAAAAAGGCAATGTCTGGCACCTATGAAGGGCCTTTTGATAGACCCTCTGTAGAATACCTATGACTTCCAATCACAACTACAACCTTCCTCAACTATCAATAGCCATGATGAACTTTGCCCCTCCCCCCTCACAGAATTTGGATGTATCTCTTCTGAAGGATGAATATTAAAGATAGGTAAGTTAACTAGATATCTTGCAGGTGGATAGACAGGGCTGGCCCTCGAAACGCCAACATGAAGGATAGTCAAAGAGCCAACACGGAGGACCATCAAGACACATCCAGTAAAAGCCAATATTGTAAAAAGAGAAAGTACCACACCAGTGTGTTCCCCCTAAGGATGCATAGCAGTGACTGACATTCTAAATAGGTATCAGTCCCCCAGGTAGGGAACCATGGCCTTTCCCACTCTCTCTGGGAAAGATCCCTTACTGGAAATCCTAGTACACGTGGTGTATGACTTGCTTCCCCATGTGACCCCCATTTAATCAATATTACCTGAGTTACTCTACTTGTTGGAATCTTACAGATTGGCTACAGTTTTGTCCCACCTTGAACCCAACTCACCTTGTGTCTTTGTCACATAAAACACCTTGGAGAAGCAGGGTGAGCGGGCAGCCCACCTTCTGGTCCTCTGTCTATGTCTTAGGCAGAAGCGATATTTCTCTCAATAAATTCTTCCTATTCTTAAAAAATTTTAAGAAGAAATTAAGATCTGGAATTGTGAAGTATAGAAGCAAAGAAGAGCTACTTTAGATTTGAGAAGGCAGAAGTGACCTGCTGACCAAGGGAAGGCTGAGATCATGTGTCACATCATCTTCCACAAAGTGTACAAGGAAGACAGCTGACAGAATCTTTTCAAATTGTCAATTTAGAAACAGAAAATAAATCAAAACTTACATTGAATACCATCAATAAAGTATGCAAAATAGACATTTAAATTTTGTAACTATAGTTAATTAAAAATAACAAATTCTATGATTTCAGAAATCGTTTAGTAGTTAATCTTTGGACATAGGGTGTAGTAACGATCAGGATGCAGCTGACAGCTTCGTGCAAACCTGTAATCCCACCGTTCTGGGAGGGATCATAAGTCTGAGTCCAGCCTGGGCAATTTAATGACATGCTGTATCAAAATAAAAAATAAAAAGAGGTAAAGATGTACATGAATGCAAAGCTCTTGGGTTCCATCATGAGTGAGAGAGTAAATAAATACATTCCTGGGTGGAGCTGGAAAGGAACCTGTGAGCTTCAGGAAGCACGTCTTGTGCAGAGCCAACTTGTGCTTGCACAGGGAGGCTGACTCAGTTTATCGGGTGTGCTCATGAACGTATGCTCATTTGATCTGTATGTTAAATTCCATGCCATGGTTTCATTTCTTTTAAAAATAAAACTTCATTTCCCTGCACTTCAAAGGGCTTGGGGGTCTTTCCTGACATATGGCTGTGTAAGCAAGATTTATGTCTAGTAAAATAAATAAACTTGATCACTTTTCACTTATGCTTACTACACAAGTTTCCAGTTTGCTTCTTCTAGCAATTTCCCAGTGGTCCCAAAAATTCTGGACTTTTTAAAAGTTCTTTTTTAAAAAAAAATATTACTGTTTTACTCTGAAGAGTATAGATTGTTTTTAAAATGGCTACACAAAATAAGAGAGGAAAAGAGAAGAAAGGAGATAGAGAAAACTTCATATTCAGTGAAGATAGGCTTTTAAAATGTGAATAAAATAAATCCACACTTTGCAAAACAAACACTGAATTTGCATTGCCAGCGTTTTTATGTAAGGTTCTGAAGGCAAAGACAGGTGATGTTGGCTGTGAGCTTGAAGCTACCAAAAGGAAATAAGACTCAGTTAGAGTAATTACTTTATACTTATTTCAGTTTATTTAAATAACAAATGACTATTTAAACCCAAAATGAAAGATCAAAGTATGATGGGAACTAACTTAGGAGTATGAAAAATTTGTGACCACAATAGCACAAATGACTGAATGAGGTAATTTACATTTTTGTGAAGGTCTTAAATTTTCTGTGAAGTATAACATTTATTCTGAGCAGACTCTCAGTTCAACAGCCATATTGCAGTCTCTGAAGCGGTGGTTAGAAAACAATTCCATAAAGAGTGAGCTCATATTTCAAGCTTCATGGGCCAGATGGCCTCTATTACAGCCATTCAGCTTCGTTATTGTAGCACAAAATCCATGGTGGTAGATGATGTACCAAATGGACATGGATTTGAAACAGTGCATTTTAATTTCAAATGTAGACGGCAGGCTGGACTTGGGCATAAGGACGGGGACTACCAACACTGCTTAAAACTACCCAAAACAATATGAGAAATGGCTAGTAGAGTTTTTAAATGTGGAAGTATTTTTAAATACTTTATTGATCCAAAAATAATTATAAAAGAAGAGAAAGTAGAGCAAGAAAAGGAACAATTGAAAAATAAAACATAATCATAAAGTACATAATTTTAGCTTAACACAAAACTGTGTAAAATTACAAAGAAATACTTCTGTAAAAAGAATTGTCATACTGAATAATGTTCAAACAGCCAAATATAAATGTAGATTGTCCATAATAGCTATAGTTTAAAAAAAATAATACTAGAAAGATGTAAAGGATAAGAAAACTGCCCTACATAACCAATTAGCATCCAGCCCACGGTATGACAGTTACTAAAGTCCAAACACAGGGGTTCTAGCAGAGAGACATAAGGACACTACATAAATATGCATTTATTAAAATGTTAGTTCTTAGGGTTCTATTTCTGTTCTTTTGATCACTTTGTCAATCCTGTTCATATGATACTGTCCAAATTACTATGGCTTTAGAATGCATCTTAAAATCAGGAAGTAAGACTCCATCTTATTATATTTTTCAACATTGCTGTTAATAATGTAGATCTTTTGTATATCATATAATTTTGAAAGGACTTCATAAAATCTTTCATTAACTTATCAATCAACTTTGACAAAACTTACATCTGTACAACTTTATCTTTCTCACCTTTTAATACTGATATTTTGCCATATCATCACATTTTTTCTTAAATTAGATCAAATTCTTCAGAATTTTTAATTATAAAGATAATACATACTTTTATCTGATTTTTTTCCTATGTGTTTTTTTTTTTTGAATGCTATAATTAATATCTTGTAAAACCTTTATCTTCCAAAACGCTGCTGGTGGCATACAAATACAGCTAATTTGTGCAGTAACCCAGGTCATCACAAACACACCATGATCAATTATAAACCATACTCAAGAGTGACATAGTAACATTTTTCACTATTGCTTGATTCAAATTTCTAGTATTTTGTTACATTTTTGCTTGCATATTCATAATAGATATGTTTGTGTGTATGTGTGTGTTATTTTCATATCAGGGAAATGCTGTTTTAAAAAGCCAATCAGATACTATTTTTTCCAAACTTTCCATTTTTCTAAAATTAAAATTGGTTTTATCTCATATGTACATATACATTTTGTACTGACTGGGGATCAAAGGTCTTATTTCTTTCTTAAATGTTCAATAGAATTCACGTTTAAACCTTCTTGAAACTACAGTTATATTTGTGATAGCATTTTGATATAAAGTTGCTCATATTATTCATTAAAAATCTTATTTGTAATTGTGACTATATGATTGTTAAAGGTAAATTGAAGAACACAGAAATATATGCAAACAAATTTTACATGTTTCACAGGTAAAAATTTATTATGGAGAGAGTTAGCATTTTTATCCTAAAAACTTACACATTGTATTTAAAATATTGAGACAAAGAGGCAAAACAACATGGTTGAATGAGATTTTTTTTTTTTTTTTAGGTTTTTTGAGACAGGGTCTCGCTTTGTGGTTCAGGCTGGCCCTGAGCTCAGCCTCAAACTCATATCACAGCAATCCTCCTGCCTCTGCCTCCCGAGTGCTGGGATTACAGGCGTGAGCCACCACGCCCGGCACTGTGGTATGTGGTGCTGGTTGCTGCTGGGCGTGAGTCTCCACACCCAGTATTGTTATGTGGTTACCGGGGAATCAAACCCGGGCCCTTGTGCTTGCAAGACAGGCGCTGGAACCACTGAGCTAACTCCCCGGCCCGGTTGAATGAGATTTTAATGTTTGTCACCTGCTGAAGCATTAAGCTACGAAAATATCCACACAGAGACGCGCCTTCACATGAGCTATGGCGACCAGGTTAGATACCAGAGGGTCCAGGTGTGGCAGACATCAGGAGAAATACACTGAGGAAGGTAGGAAAGGGCATTTTATACCACCTGCACCAGATATTCCCCAGCTTGGGCAGCACAGTGTGGAGGAGCATGCCCTCTTTTTTCTGTTAAAGAGAAAGTCCTTGGCACAACACAGGTCTTCCCCAGTAATATTTAGAACCAGCCTGTGCCCCCAAGTCTGCAGATGTCAGATCATTGTCCGGAACACAAGCCTCCTCATTCAAGGTCATTCTGATCTTAGCTAGATCTTTCAATCCCAGCCACAAGATCCACGCAGATTCAACCCTATCTCTGTTTCAGTGCCAGGCTGGCAAGAGCAGCCCTAAAACTGCCGGGAAGATGCCCCAAGAATCAGAGAAGCCAGCACCAGGAGTCACCCAGCAAGTCACCTGTCTGCTTTGCCAGACGATTTGCCTGGAATCTCTTGGGTAGGCTGACTGGTAAAAGGCTTTTCCAGTAAAATAATCTTCAAAGACTAAAATAAGATCTCGCTTCTTCAAACATCCAGATTTCAAAATAAGGCATCAAGAAACATGAAAAACCAAAGAGAAATAACAACACAAGGGGAACAATATAACCTCCCAGTAGCTGAAACAAAATATGTGAATATACAATATACCTGAGCATTCAAAATAATTTCCTAAGAGAAGCCAACTGTAGTCACAAGAAGATATATAAGAACAATTCAATGAAATTAGTAGGATAATAAATGAGAAAAGCAAATAATTTAATAGAACTATTGAAAGTAATAAAGACAAATGAATCAAAAGTTCTGGAATTGAATAATATAGTGAATAAAATAAACAATGCAATACACAACACCAATAACAGAAGTAATCAAGAGAGGAAAAAAGTCTTTGAAAACAAAAACAAGTCATTCAAAAATGCAGAGGTAAGAATGAAGAAAATTCAAAAAATAGTAACAGAGCAAATAAATGGGACTATATCAGAAAAAAACAGATTCTGCACAGGAAAGTAAACAATCAGCTGAGTGAAAAGACAACTGTCAATGTGGGTGAAAGTAATTGCAAAACACACACTTGATAAAGAGTTAATATTCACAATGTATAAGAAACACTACTCAATGGTAAGAAAACAAATGATCTGATTGAAATTTGGGCAAAGAGCAGCTCTTTCTCAAATGAAGATATACAAATTGCTAAGAAGCATATGAAAAAATGACAAATATCTCAGCATATCAAAGCGATATAAATGAGAAATACAATAAGATTTGCATTTGTGAAATTAGGTGCGGTCAAAAAGATGCAAGACAGAAAGTGTTGGAGAGCCATGGAGAAATGAAACCCTCGCAAGCTGTCGGCAGTGATGTAAATTATGCTGCTGAAAATGAATTCTTCAAACATTTATAAACACTGCTGTTATACGGACCCACAATCCCACCACCAGTATGTATCTAAGGGAAATAAAATTGGCACATACAAAAGATATTTCACTTTTCCTCATTCCCTTGTGCTCTCTTCAGCCCCCACCACCTCTACCAACTTTTTTTTATTCAAATCTTTATTGGTACATTATATATACACATCATGATTGCACTCACCAACAAGAATTTGTACCATATGACACAATTTAATTCTCATCTTTTCAAAAATGATAAGATTAAGTCATTTATACTCAATGAATGCACCTTCAGGATATCCTCATGAGTGAAATAAATGGGTCACAGGTGTGTACAGATCCAACAACTTTTAAGGAATCACCATACAACTTATTTTGAAACATTATGAAATCTAAAGAAATATACAGGAAGAATAAGAATGTCACAAATATATAAATCCATATTACATAACATCTTTATAATCTGTAAATAAATGCCTTAAATTATAAAACATGAATATTTTATGTTGGCTGAAAGGTATGGTTACATCACATTAATATTCAAATCTATACAATGGTTCAATATTAATGTCTTATTCTCAATTCAACATTAATCCTTGATATTTTGTATATTTATATTAATTTAAAATTTGCATTTTATCCTTTCTCTTACCTTCGCATTTCAAAAGAAATTTTGTAAGCTTTTTGAGAAAATACAAACAAGTTTTTATATAACATGTGCAATATGTATATATATGCTGTATATGTTATCTCTGGTCTTTCTGTCTCTCTGTCTCTGCCTCTCTGTCTCTGTCTCTCTCTGTCTCTCTCTCTCTCGCTCTCTCTGTCTCTCTCTCTCTCTCTCTCTCTCTCTCTCTCTATATATATATATATATATATATATATATATATATACTTTAAGAACTGTAATCATGTGGTATAAATTAGATATTGGGTCAGTTAAGATCCAGATACTTACACTGATTGTTTTAAACTCAATGGAGACTTGCTGGCAAGACTGTTTATAAACTGATTACACAAGATGGGCAGTCTCTGCAGATGCAGTGCGGAGAGGCATCTGGTTCCCCTGCTGGGGCTCTGTGTATCAAAGCACACTGTGTTAATTATTCTGTTACATTCACCAGGGATTACATGGATATCAGGAAGGTAGGAAGCCGTACAGAATGTGTAGGATTTTATTAGGCGAGAAATGCTTCAAATGGGCCGGGGATATAGCTCAGTGGTTCTGGCACCTGTCTTGTAAGTGCAAGGGTCTAGGTTTGATCCCCAGTAACCACATACCATATTGGGTGTGGAGACTCACCCCAGCAGCAACCAGTACCACACACCACAGTGCCGGGTGTGGTGGCTCACGCCTGTAATCCCAGCACTCAGGAGGCAGAGGCAGGAGGATTGCTGTGATGTGAGTTTGAGGCCGAGCTCAGGGCCAGCCTGAAATACAAAGTGAGACCTTGACTTAAAAAAAAAAAAAAAAAAAAAAAAAACTGCTTCAAATGAAGACGAGGCCAGAGCCTGCATTACATACTGAGCTTAAAGGACTGCTGCCCCTGGAGCTTTCAGCTTGTGTCCAAATGATGCCAGCATTAAATTCATGTTCAAAATAGTATTCTTTATGCACAGCCCCAAAAATCCATATGTACATAGACACAAGCACTCAAACAATTAGCTTTACAGAATCATTTCACATGAATGAGTGTACTATGTAAGAACATTTAAAACAATTATTTTTTAACCATAGTTGAATAGTGATGTTGCCTGATTCTCTGACATTTGTATGTATCATATGTAACTGCAAGCACATATACAAATACACACACACACAGCACCAGGCCACAGATTCACTTTCAATGTACTGTTAATATCTCGAAATAGTTCTCTTTTAAAATGCTACTGGGATTTTAACATTTCAGTAGAAACTCCAGCTCATGGGAACAGTAAGCATTTCATTTCGTGCAGTGACAGGATTAAGACATTAGTATTTGATAAATCTCTTAAAATTAACTTGATATCAGCTGTTATTTATTTGAAGATGAGTGCTAAGCATGTTAAAAATGCAGAGCAATTCACTGTCTTAAAATAAAACAACACTGTTTTATTTTAAAACAGTGAGAAAATATCAAGAATAAATACTGTCTTTGCTTTTTTTCTCAAAATAAATGGTTTATATTTTCTTTTGGAGGGTCAGGGAGGTTTTCACTACAGCTAGTTATAACAATACAGTGAGAAGTAAATTATGAGCTCAAATATGAAGGGATAACTGTGGCAGATTTCTCGGTTTAAATTCTCTCAAGAAATAATACAAATGTGTGAAAAAGATATTCTGAAAACAGAAAGCTTCACTGCAGGTGCCTTCTACCAGCAGTGCCACATAATGGAGCCATCAGCATGGAGCTATGTCCCGGGGTGTTCTGAGGAATTATTCGCAAATAATAACTTGTAAAGTTGCAGGTTTGCACGGCTTCTTCAGGGTAAGTGTTTCTCTTCATGAGGAAACACCAGTGACCTTGTTTCTTCTATAGTTTTTATAAACCACTCCCAGGGACTTTTGTTGAGAAATAAACACTAAGATAAAACTGACCTCGATATTCCAGGAGGTCTTCGGTCCTATGTCCTGAAAATATTAATTTCAATGATGCAGAAGAATTCAGTACTTAGGATTATTATGTTAATGGAACAGCTTGATTTGAGCACAAATTCAAATTGTCATCAACTCCTCCACCAAAATAGCTCACAACCACCCTTAATTGGAATAACAAGCACTGAAAAGGTGCCACAGAATCAAGGCTTAAACAAATTTCATTGCAAATTCTAGGCTACCGTAGTATCTCAAATTGACAGAGCTTTGTGAGTTATTTGAATAGAACTTACTTTTCGTTGTTTTTGCAATAAAATGCAAGGCAAATGTTTAATAACCTATTTCTTATAGTATAATGCTTCCATTTTCTCAATCTACATAAGTTTCAAAATTTTAAAACATTTTCAACTCTAAATTGTAGAGAAAAACTGGTTTACATGTTCAATGACTATCATTTACAATATCAAGGTGAGCACCCTAAAGCCAGAAGTATTGCAATTAACCACTTATCTACCAAGGGGAAGCCCTAGGCACAATCTCCAGAACCAGAAAATGCAAAAATGAGAAAAAATGGATACCTGAATTTTTAGAGAATGTAAAAAAAGAGTGAAAAATATTTAGGCCAGAGGTGTCTATGCTATTAATAGCTATAATTTAATAATAGAAAACCTTATAGGACACTACTATTAGAAGCAAATATTTAGATGATAAAAGGACTACACAGAACATGTAAAATGTTCATCTTCAAGTACCTTATACCTTAGTTTCATATTTTATTCTATTTCATACTGAATAAAACTAAAATCAGATCCTCTAAAAATCTGAACTATTTCCTCTACCTGGCAATTCCCTCAAACATTGTGAAAAATGACAGTTCTACTGACTTCAAGGGCTGTTAAGTGAGTCCACTCTGTACCATAGTGAACAGTGTCACAGAAGATATGTACTGATTCCAGTACTGCCTTTAGGCTGGGTACTAAAGGGATCAAACTAACCTTGTCCTCTTCTATGATTCTTATTCCCTCTCTATAGTTGTTCTCTATTTTTATATTCATTGCCTTCTACTGTTTACTTTATTTGATCAGGATAAACACCAAAAAATGAGTTTTTTCTAGCAGAGTGAAAATGTATTTTATTTCATAATTACACCTCAGTAGAGCCCTTGGTAAATTCACTACATATGGACATTCATTTAATCTGCAGCTTAGCTCAGTATTTCAGTTATAATTTGCTCTTAAATGGCATTTGTATTTTTATTTATATTTGAAAAGCTACCAGAGTTCAAGGAGAGTGGAAGGATAGAGAGTGATGGTAGGGTACAAACTCACAGTTGGACAGAAGCAGAAAGTCCTTACAGAGCAGTAGGGCAACTGGAGATAGCTATAATATGCTATGCATTTCAGAGAGCTGTAAGAAATGTTTATGAAGGTTTTCAACATAAAGAAATGATATACGTTTAACTGATTTAAACACCACATAATGTATACATATATCAAAATATCACACATATATCAAAATATCACACTGGACCCCCTTGATAAGTAAAATTTCTATTTTTACATATGAGTTAAAATTTTATTTTTAGTTTTACAAAATAAGGAGAAATGATTGTGAAAGATGAAATAAAAAGTATGAAAATGAAGTCTAATAAATGAGTGGAACTCAGGTCTGAAACTGACACTGTTTTAAAAACATGTCAGTATATCTCTATGAGAACTAATGAATATGTAATCAATTTAATAAGATAATTTTGATTTTAAAGTGATTTGATCTGACTCTTCTCATACAGAACTTAATATGGTGAGTTGTTTCCTAGAATAATCCTAATGTTTTAATTCATATCCAGAAATATATCCTTCTCTATGTATTTTTAAAATAGAGATGTATAATTATTTCTATTTATAAGAAAAAGTTTTCTTAACTGTGCTGTTTAGAAAACAACATGAAATTATTATTTAGTAGATAAAGGAACTTGTGATGCCCCAGAACCTTATTTTGAAGTAGCACAAAAGGTCTTTCTTATTCACTTCGAGTTTGGTCTTATCCTAAGAAGGCAGTCTAAAAATTATTTGCAAATTAAATGACATTTCGGAGACATTTCTTCTGAAATCTAAATGAAAGTTATCTTTCTTATATCAATCTAATCTTTACTCTTAAACGTAGGCAATTATAATGACATTTTAAACAGATTTAGTTCAAAACAGTGCTCTCAAGCATTTCCCGATCTAAGTACAAATTTTTCTCAAATCTGCTGGTTGAATATTGTTGCACAGGATTTTAGTACATACTGGCTCAAAGCTAAATGAACTACTACAAAGCTTTACTGGAGAAATGTTCTGGTCCCAAAGTCTACCAAAAGCAAGCCATTTTACAATAAGAGTGGGCATATATCATGTACTCAGTTTCCCCCAAAATGAGATCTAACTGGAAAATAATCTGCCTTGAAAACTAGAGCTCAGACTGCTGGCCCTATCTGCTGATGCTCACCTCTAGTTTACAAATCGGATTATTTTCCAGCTAGGTCTTATTTTCAAGGAAACATAAGTGTATAGATTAAGCATAGAAGACATCTAAGTTATTCCCCCCACTGAAAAACTTATTTTAAAATTGGCCAGTTGCAAAAGTAGCACTACCTCTAAATGCTTTGGTATTCCTTTAAAAGGTCACATTTTAAATGACTTTTTTGTAGGAGAAAAAAAAATCACTCTAATATCAGTTTCTATACTGTAGTTCATGATGTAAATCATTAGTCAATTTGGACCTGGAAAGTTAAAGTTGTAATATTACCAGAAAACTGTGTAATGAAATACATTGTCAAATTTTGTTCTAGCTCTGAAATATAATTCTGTTTTCATCCTTAAGATTTCAATGAAGTTAAAGGACTGAAAAATCAATAACCATTTCTGGAATACCATTAAGTAATCTCATTACTCATCTAGCATACAAAGTTCTTCTACTTTCCAAAGGTCTTTTATCTTCTAAATCATTAGCTTACAGTTGTCAGAAATTTGTTAAAAAATGACTCCCTTAAGATTAGCAGGAGATTTTATACTTCTTTATTAACATTGTACAAAAAAGGAAATATTTTCTTCATAGAATGAAACAGTCTCTTGAAGATTGATCTGAGGTCTGCTGAAGAAATTTCTTTACATTCAATTTCATGTCTGTGCCTGTGTGGGTGAAGATATGTAAGTGTGTGATACAAGCACGAATGTTTAACTGTTTGTGCTCTGAAATGCGATCTTTGATGTCAGAAGCCAGCCGCTCAGTCCACTTATGAAAGGAATAATACTACATAATTTCATTTCTTGAATTATAAGCACGATAATTCAGTATTGTATTAATTCAGTTGATAACTATTTTGAAATTGTTTGTTTTAATGGAACAAAGACAGAAGGATGACACTCATACTTTGCACATAAATTTTCATCATGAATTTTTATATTCTTTAACTTTTAAATTCTGCACATATCAGTTTAATAAATGATATTAAGAAATTATATCCTCCCACACTGCTCAAGTATTAGTTCCCAAACTTTCTTCTTGATGACACATAGATTTTCCTACCTATGATTTTCTTTTTTAGCTTGCTATGTCCATCTGATTGGAAGAATAAAGAGTCATACTGGTAGTTTGGGGAGTATGGCCATTTTTACAATAGTGGTTCTTCCTATCCAGGAAGAAGAAATGTCTTCCATTTTCTAATATCCTCTTTGGCCTCCTTTTTCAGAGTGTTGCAGTTTTCAGAGTAGAGCTCTTTCACATCCTTAGTTAGATTGATCCCTAGGTATTTCTTTTTTGTGAGGATGCTATCATGAAAGGGACTGTTTCCCCAACTGCTCCCTCAGTGATTCTGTGATTGGGGTTTAGGAAGGCTGCTGATATCTGAGTCTTGACCTTCCACCCAGCTAGTCTGCTAACTCTGGCAATTCAGTCTAGCAGTCTTTTGGCTGAGTTTTGGGATCTTCTTTGTAGAGAATCATGTCATTAACAAATAGTGACAGTCTAGGGGCTGGGGAGTTAGCTCAGTGGTTCTGGCGCCTGTCTTGCAAGCGCAAGGACCCGGGTTGGATTCCCCGGTAACCACATAACAATACTGGGTGTGGAGACCCACACCCAGCACCAACCAGTACCACAGACCACAGTGCCGGGCGTGGTGGTTCACGCCTGTAATCCCAGCACTCAGGAGGCAGAGGCAGGAGGATTGTGATGTGAGTTTGAGGCTGAGCTCAGGGCCAGCCTGAACCACAAAGCAAGACCCTGTCTCAAAAAAACCTAAAAAAAAAAAAAATAGTGACAGTCTAACTTCTTCTTTCCCTATTTTTATTTCACTTATTTATTTTTCCTCTCTAATTGTTGTGACTAATGTTTCTAGAACTGTATTGAACAAGATGATGATTATTGAGATCCTTGCATTTCAGATTTTGACAATTAAGTGTGATGCTAGCTATTGGTTTTTCATAAATAGCTTTTATCAGGTTGAGATAAAGACCATCTATTTAAACTTTCTGTAGGGTTTTAAACATGAATGGGTATTAGACTTTGTCAAATGCTTTTTCTATTTTTGAGATGATGATATAGCCTTAATGCAATCTCAGTTGAAATCTCAATAATATATTTCACAGAACTAGAGAAAATATTCTGAAAATTCATCTGGAATGAGAAGAGACCTAGAACAGCAAAAGCAATTGTAGTCAACAAAGACATGGCAGGCAGGAGTATGACAACCTCAACTTGAAACTATACTACAAAGCACTGTGATAAAACACAGCATGGTACTGGCAAAGAAACAGACCTGAGAACCAATGGAACAGACTAGAAAATGCAAAACAACTTCAGACACCCTAAGCCACTTTGTCTTTGAAAAGGAGCCAAACACTAGATAGCTGCAAATGGCTCTGGAAAAACTGAATTTCAACCTGCCAAAGATTAAGGTTAGATCTATATCTTTCACCATGCATTAAACTGAATCAAGGGATTAAAAGTCTAAATATTAAAAGAGAAACACTAAACCTGCTGGAACATAGATCAGGTAGAACTCTTATATACATTTGTGATACATTTGGAGAAAGATTTTATTAACTAAACCTCAGTAGTATAGGAATAAGCAGGAAAAAATAAAAAACTGGGGTAGTGGAATATAGCTCAAAAGCACTGCACCTGCCTGACAAGTACAAGGTCCTCAGTTCAAACTCTGGTACTAGACACAAACACACACACACACACACACACACACACACACACACACACACGGGATTTCCTTTTACTATAAAGCTCTGCACAGCAAAATAAACCACCAACAGAGCTAAAAAGAAACCAACAATGTGGGGGGAAAAATTTCAGCAGCTATTCCTCAAAGGCAACTATCTAAAATATACAAAGAGCTCAAAAAAATAACCACCCCCCAGATTTAAAGACCCAATTCACAAATGGTCATATGAAATGAGTAGACATTTTTTCAGTTGAAGAAGTAACACCAGCAAAGAAACATAGAAAAAGTGTTCAGTGTCACCAGTCATTCAAGAGATGGAGATGAATACAGCACTGAGATTTTATCTGACTCCAGAAAGAATGGCTGCTGTCAAGAAATCAAACAACAACAAATGCTGGTGGAGAGAAAGGAACCTTTCTCTTCTGCTGTGGGATGTAGACTGGTATAACCAATATGGAAATCAGGGTGGAGATTTCTCAAAAAAAAAAAAAAACTAGGATTAGAGGCCCCACTTAACCCTGCTATTTCCCTGTTTGGTGTATTCATGTAAAAAATGGAAGCATCACATCTCACCAACATAACTGCACTCATGTTTATAGCAGCACTGTTTGTAATAGCTAAATCTTGGAAACAGCCCAAATGTCAATCAAACAGAGACTGGATAAAGAAGATATGAGGATTTTTAAAAATAAAACAGAGTTCTACTTAGCCATAAAAAATAATAAATGAGAGACATTCATAGCTAAATGGATACACCTTGAGACCATACTCATAAGTGAAATAAACAGGACACAGATGTATAAATACCAATTGTTTCTCTAGTATGAAAAACTAAATTTATAAGTGAGGTCCAGAATGTATGATAAGTATGGTGAAATAGGAAGAAAAAAAGATAAAGGGGAGTAGTGGGAAGGAGAAAGCAAAGAAGGGAAAGAAAAATTTGATGGTAAAAGAAAAAAATGGAAACCAAACTAATGCATAAGGGTTGAAGGGGGGTGCACGTGAATGGGAAAAATAAGAATCAAGTTATATCATGTACAGGTACAAATTTTCAGTGGTGAAGATCATCAGGTATACCTAAAATGTGCACATAAACTCAATTTATTAAAAATAAATAAATAAATTAGCCATTATCTCTGGAAAAAAAAGCCATTTTAGTAATGTTTTCATGAGTAACTTTCCCTGGCTCTACTTTTTGGGGCTGAGGATTTAGTTTTGTTGAGGGCTCTCATTTACCTGCCAAGTGTAAATTCCATTGTCTCCTTCCATGAGAGGAAGGCTCAGGGCAGTACCAAGTGTTTAGGAGCAGGAACAGCCTAGGTGTGGGTCATTTTTGGATAAATAAACTCCTGTGCATTGGGAACAAGAAGTATAAATCTCAAAGGAGAGGGACATAATGTCATATTTCTGGGGATGGCTGAGTTAAGAAAATAAACAACAACTATTACAGAGTCAAGTCCAAGAATATGAACAGTCGACAAAACAGAGGGTAGACAAGGAGCGAGAGAGATTGAGAGAGAGACTTGCGGCTTTCTGGCGGAATATTTCTCTGTGATGAAAGCTACTGAAGCTAGGGAGCAGCTCTATAGAAATGTCCCTCCAGCCCTCCCCAGAGGAGAGGGATCTCAGCACTGACCACGCCCCTCTCTTAGGGTTTCATTGTTACAGTTCTTCAGTTCCTTGGCTCTAGCCCCAGGGTCTGAGAGATCAGTGACCAGAGCCTGACTTCCTCTCTGGCCTCTCTGCTTTGACAGTAATCTCTGACAATAGGATTTTCATGTCTAACTCTTTTCTGTAGACCCCAGACCCCACCTATAAATTTTATTTTTCTGTTTGTTGTACGAGTCCTATCCTAAGACCTACATCAGGACTCATACTTGCTTTGGTTGCTGTGATGACACGCCAATCTCAGGGACCTCTGACGGGGGTGGGACGGCATCTGCTCATGATGTCCATTCCAGGTGAAGTCCTTATTCTGTTCACCACCCTACTTCTTGTTTTTCTCTTTTCACGGAGTACTTATGTTAATTTTTGCTTTTTACATACCCATCTGAATTTCTGCATCCAGTTTATGCTATTGGGTCATTTATGTCTACTTATCTTGTCCCTTACTGTCTGAGGTCTCAAACATAGAAAACTTCTTCATTATTTCCAATAGATGAGGATTTATCACAAGATTCTGTGCAATCAAGTAGGATCACAAGGAACAAATGTATTCTCAAGGATAAAATCATGGATATGGTCTGTGTGAGGCACATAATCTTTTGCAAGGTCCTTGCCTCATGCCAACTAAAAATTGATAAAGAGGAAAGGGCAGAGTCCTGCCATCCCCTTCAGAAGCATGCCTTCCATGTGACTATTAGTTTTTTTTAATTCAAATCTTTATTGGTACATTATGAATACAATCATCATCGCGTTCAACACTGAGAGTTTGTACTGGAATATGACACGACTTGATTCTCATTTTCCCCTTCCTCCCTGCCCTGCAAACCCTCACCCTCTATATACATAAACTTTGTTTCCTTTTTTCTTTGTTACTGTCGCATTCTTTTTCCCCTCATTATTTACCCCTACTCCTCCTCTTTCCTTTTAAATATTTTTTATTTCCAATATCAACGTGAACTTGGCTGGATTAAGTCATGAGAATTCAGAGAATTAATACAGCACACTTCTGAGTGTGACTCAGTTGACTATGGAGGCATAAGCTTCCGTTCTGTATATGGAACCCTGACCCACTCCTCTCTTCTCCCTGCTCTGCTTCCCAGCCACCATGAGCTGAGCAGCCTTGCTCTGCCATGCCTGTACCACAGCATTCTTCCTGCAGCCTGCTAACCATGGACTGAACCTAATAAACTGGGAGCTGAATGAAACCTTTCCTTCTTCAAGGTTGTGTCCAGTTTTGTAAACATCTACCAGCTACCTGTAGTGCCAACTTGGGGGTAATGCCTTTAACACATGTTTTTGGGGGAAATCTATGATCCAAAAACTTGAATTTACATTTTCTTTTAAAATACAGATCATAAATTACAGAAAAATGTCAGAAGTCTATTAAGTTGGTTATGCCTAAGTCAGATGTTCATAAGTGTATCAGTGAATTTCAGAGAAAGGAGTACCGATTTGCAGAATGCACATGATGGCCTGAGTCGACTGTCTACACCGGGCACGTGCAAAGTGGCACCTAGAGTGGGTCAGGGGGACTGTTTTCATGGAGCTCTTATTCCAACTCTTTGAGTTCCAACAATAACCAGAAAGCACATTTTTTTGAAACTCTTCAATATCATATATGCCAAGGTGACTTAGTATCATTTTATTCCTTTAGTATGTAATTTGATCCAGATTTAAAAGCAATGTGATTTAGAGTTACCCAGAAAGATTCATTCTTAGCAGTTATTATGTGGATTAAAATTGATTTAAAGCCAACAAAGTCTTCGAAAATAATTTTTCAAACACCAAGAAAGGTCCATATAATTCATATAAAATGAACAGCAGCCCCAGAAGACTGGCTCTTACAATTTTTATCTGCTAAAGATTATGGATTTGAGTGATACATAATTAATCATTTTTAAAAGCTTTCATAACATTAAAGAGAAATAACTCAGAAGCCAAATTTTCTCCCATAACCAAAATGGAAATGCATGAGATATGCTTTCATGCAGAAAATATGCCAAGCATGACAGATGGAGCATCAGAAGGCCGGTAACAGCCAGTGGAGAATGAGTGTGGACAGCTATCAGCTGGCATCTCCTGAAACGTGTCCCAGCTTTGCAATAAACTGTGAAATCCAGATAGAATAATACAGAAAATGAAACTACTGTAAGAAAGTAACACTTAATTCAGATAAATCAGTATTTTTATGATGTGTACATCCTCTCTGCTTTTACTGTGATAGAGACTATTGTTGATGCTTTTTTGCAATAATTGTATTTGAAAAGGTTATATGTAGATATATAATGTACCAGTAAAGTTTGAATTTTTAAAAAGGTTATAGGCTCCAAATCACTCCATTTCAAAGAAGCAGTGAATTTCATAAATCAGCCCCAGGTCCTAAGACAATGAATGCAATTTCCAGGAAGCTCCTTCTACACAGTTTGTTGATTCAAGTCAGGAATGTGTGGACTTAGGCGATTGTCAAATTACCTCCTTCATTAACCAATGACTTTGCTGAGAAATAGTACGAAAGCTGTATGACTCCCAATCAATATTTCATGGACTTTAAGAATGCTCCAGAGATGTTTTTCTGCTTCCTCATGGAACATTTTTCTATCAGGCAGCAGAAAAGTTGCCCTAAATTCTGACTGGCTGTTCTTAACTCAAGAGTTCCCTCTCTTTTCCTCTCTTTCTCTTTCCTTCTTCCTTCCTTCCTCTCTCTTTTTCTCTCTTCCCCCTTCTTCTGTCTCCTTTTTTCTCCCTCCTTCCATGAAGAAGCCTGGAGCCCAAATGGAGGTGTACCCCAGCACTTTTATGGGGTTCTCCATTGCGCACACCTGCATGCGTTCTGCTGTCTGGCTTTGATGCTGTATCACATTTTTCTTCTCACCATCTCAACTTACTATTTATTTTATTTAAGGAACAAAGCTGGAAATAAAGAAATACACCAGGACTCTACAGTGTGCAAAGACAACAGTCACTAGCTTGGTCCCACTCATCAGAAGGACAAGTCTTGGGGTCAGATTGGTTACTGTGGGCTGTAGATCCAGGGCCTTGCTATATAAAGACAGCTTCAGTCTCAGCCTTATTGTCAAAGCTGTTCAAAAATGATTTCATTTTGTTAAGATTATAGAATTTCTGTTAATGAAACTAAGTTCACAGATTTGAAACTGTCATGACTATAAACTTGACAAGAAAAACTACAGTACCCTACTACCAAATGCTTCCCCAGGAGTTTTAGCTTGGGGTCTGGAAGAAGGTGACTGACTAAAACCAACTTAGACCTCTGCTATCTATTCTTACTTGTAATAGTACAGTTTGCTTTGCAACAATCCAAAAGACATCCCACTTAATTTGTTCAGAATAAGTGACAAAAAATGTATAAAAAGTGAAAAGAAATAAATATTATTGAATATATTCTAGAATTATGTCATTGTTTTTGCAAAATAGTTCTGGAAACAACTTTATAGGCCTGGGTCCAGTATGAGTTTTATCAGAATCAGACATGTATTTTAAGGCTTATCGATACAGGGTAGGTATCTTTTTATGCATTAAAATCTCTTATGTTTAGGGGAGCCCTGCTGCCCTGCTTTGTTTTGATGAGGTGTGTATTACTTTGTTCACAAATATTCCCTCCCTTAGTGAGGCAAATTTAAACAATTTCACAGTCTCATCAGAATTGCCTTCAAAAGTCAGAATTGATGAAGCTTGAAAGTGATAGTAATAATTTTTGTTGTGAAGGCTTTTGTCTTTGAAATCTGCTGAAAAACGCTTATGTAGCTATCTTATCTCTCCAAAGGTTTATCCTGGTGTAAGACCAGTGTGTTCAATGAGGTTACATGAATTCTCTCTGGAGTACTCTGCTGTCATGTCCTGAAACAGAAAGCTTAGCAGGAGTCCCAGAAACAAGACTGCAGGTAGGAGCAGGTGGGCCCGTGAGGCGCCGGGTGTATGGGGAAGCAGAGGCTCCAGGGATAATTCTCGCTAAAACACTTCTCCGTGTTTTTCATGTCACTTTCCCCCAGCGGGCGAGGAAGCCTCACTAAGACTAAGCCACACTCAGCCACACTAACAGAGTTTCATGGGACCAGACTCAAAATATTTATCAAGCTTTGCCAGCACCGTGCACACAACTGACTGAATGCTGGAGAAGATAGTTCATGTTTAATGTAAAGGACGGCTTAGGAGGAATGCTGCACACAGGTGAGTGGTTCATCACACTGTGTAGATGCTGGAAAACTTAAATCACCCAAAAATAGTCTCCTGAGCCTGTCTCACCCCTGCAGACCCTGTTTCTATTTAACCTTCCTGAGCCTCACTCACCATCCCCGCTTGCATCTGTCACATTAACCTGCCTCCCTCCATCCACACAGATCTGCCGTTGTCTGCAGGGCCTCACCCAAGAACAAGAGAGTTAGTATAAAACCCACTATCCAACAAAAATCATATGGATCTAGTCTAAAATGTCATAATTCTGGTAAAAGTTTGGGATATTTTCAAAATCTGTGTAAAATAGGTTCCATCATTTCTTAAAAATATTTTCTATTCTGAGCTATTGGTCTATTAGAATTTTGTGAAAAGTACTTTATTTTATGCCTTCAGTATTTTATCAGTATTCTATCTTACAGGCAATCAAAGTTTTTGCAAAAATATTATTCTAGCTATTAGGTGATTCGCATAAAAACCAATTAATAGAATTTTCTCACTATATAGAAAACTCAAGTTCCTCAGAAATTATCAGTATCTCCTTCATACACAGCAACCAGCGTGTGTCAGTTACAGTTCACACAGGTAGAAGAGTGTCATTTGATGGGCTGGGTGTGGTACATCGGCATAGACTCTGAAGGACTTCTCACATTGCAGGTGTCTACTTGTGCCGGCCTAGCCAGTAAATCCAGCATTAACAGATCAGAATAGAGCCCTTAAGTCAGGCTGAGTTCCTTCCAAGATCTCCATAGAGTGCTCAAACTAAGTCACATTCTTTTGTTGTTGTTCTGCTTTCACTGAGTGTTTTGGAAAGACAACACATTATAGATTGAAATCTGAGATTTTGATTTTTTTTGTTAACTATTTTTCATTGTTTTTAAATGCTAAATGAGTGAATAATTTTGAATCACCCAGACTTCATATTTCTGAGAATAACTAAAATAATTAGCTAATTATTCCTATGATAAAAAACAAAATAAATGTCTGTCTTAGTCCGCCAGGCTGCTGTAACAAATACCCCCAACCAGGAAGGTGGAAGCCTCAGGGGTTTCTTTCTCACAGCGTGATGCTGGCCAGTCAGAGACCAAGGGGCTCCTAATTGTGTCTGGTCAGGGCCACCTCCTACCTCACTGGGCTCCCACAGGCAGGACACGGTGAGTTTCCTGCAGTCTCCCTCACAGCGCACTAGTGCCACTCACAGAAGCTCCTCCTCCACCACCTCATCACCCAGAGAGCACAAGTCCTCTGCCATTATTTGGGGGTTAGGTTTTCAAAGTAAAACTTGGAGAGGACCCAAACATTTAAACCACAGTGCTGTTATAGGGTCTATGTCAAGCTATTTTAAATCAATTCCATAGCAGTTTTAAAATAAAAACACACTATTCATTTATTTAGTTAGTTCTGTTTTTCAGAAGACCTTGCTGTGTAGTTCGGCCCAGCCTTCGGGAAGGCTTTAGTCATTGGCAGCATGCCCCTACAAAGACTGGAGACTTGGGCGTATCTCTCTTGATCGTGAAGTGAGTGGCTTCCCCCACACCTCTTGCTCACACCATGTTTTACTCTGTCCAACAGAAGCCCAAGATCAGTTGTGAGCCCCAAACTCCTAACATGTGAGCCAGGATAAACTTTTCATTTTTCAAAGCTTAATTACCTCAGACAAGAGTTATGGTTCAAAGACCTTGACAAACAACCTCTTTAAAGATAAATGCATTTCAGTAACTTTCTTGGAATTACAGTGCCCAGTAGAGAGACCGGGTGGTCACAACCCGTCCTCCGTGGCATCAAGCAGCGCTGCCAGAGTCACACAGAGAAGCATAGTCTGGTTCTACTCACACTGGCAGAGCCAAGCATGACTGCAGAACATGATGGAGCCACCGGCCTCGACTCCATCTCTGGAAAATACTGTGAAGGACTCACCAACTATCCTGAGCCTTTTCACATTTGGATAATGCCAAACTATGACGCTAGTTTGCGTCTGAAGTGCACCCAAAGCCATGTCCAATCTGGGACCCCAGCCCGTGGCACTACTGGGCAGTGGCATCCGGTGGAAGGAAGTGAGGTCACTGTGGGGACCGCCTGAAGGACACACGGGGACACCGCTCCTTCTCACCTCTCCCTTTATTTCCGACCACCAGGAGGTGAGCAACCTCTGCACAACACAGCTCCCGCCCTGAGATTCTGCCTCACGGCCGGAAGTCGACACAGCCGGCTAGCAGAGGAGCTTGTCTGCTAAGTCATACGCCTCCGATGCTTTAGGGCAGCAGAAGAAACGTAACTAACCAGGATGTACATCCCAGAAGTGTAACATTACCTTTATTCAGTGGATGAAGTTAGGGAGAAACACGCAGCGTCAATAAGAATGAGGAGAAGCTAAGGGGCTCATATTTTACCTCGGTACTGAGGTGAACAAGAAAACAATATTGATAGATTTTCACTACTCATTTCCAGGTCACAATACAAACCAGAAATTGGTGTTTTCAAATGTCTTCTAAATTAGATTTTATTGCAGAAGTTCTATCCCCTCTCTTGGAAATCACAAAATTATCCGGAGTCAGAGAAAGAATAAATCCTGCGAAACCCTGAAGAACCTACCAAGTGTTTTAGTGTCAGAAAACCCCTCACACTCTTCAGAAAGCCTACATTTCACTCCAGGACTCATTTTTACATCTTCCCGTCCTCCAGGTTACCTAGAAGAAGGGAGAGGGAAGGATGTGTGCCTGGATTTGGCTGCCTCAGAGGCACCATCAGCGTCTGCTGTTTTCCATTTCTGGAGGCTGGAGCAGGAGTGGCCGCAGCAGACACACACCCCGGCCTGTCAGGGGAGGACCCGCCGGGCGCCCTCCCGCTGGTCACACCGACGACAGGATCAGCTTCACCAAGTGCTGCTCCGGCGCCGCTCCTCCGCAGGCTTGAAAACACAGAGACTACTGTGTTTTGTATCAAATTTTCCATAAATATATAAAGGAAACTGCTGATTTAGGACTGTAAAAACTGCTCCATTCTAAGCTGACATGTCAAACCGAGAGATTCTGCGCTCACAGGCAGTATAAAAGTAAGCCGGTCACCCACGCGGTCTCCTATGATGTCACAGAAACAACACTGGAAAGGGGCCGCTGTGCTGTCCCGGAGGGCACTTAGCTGGGAGTGGCAGTGGGCTGGCACCTTCAGATTCCGCTAAAAGCACTTCTGTTTCTTTTTCCTGATGACTCACAGAGCCGCAAAGAGCAGCTGAACGGGAACATGGGAAGTAAGTAGGCCCGCTCCGCTCCGCCCCGCCTGCCGCCTGGGAGAAGAAACCCTTTTCCGAGCCCGGCTCCTCATGTTTGTTTTTGCTGCTGTGTTTTGGGTGGCAGCGGACGCGGCACCAGACCTGCACCAGGAGCCAGGAAACGGGAGTTCCTGCCTCCGCTTGGCCCCCTGGACCACAGCAAATCCCTCATCCTTTCTCTCCCTAGCTAAAGTGCCCCTGCCTCTGAGAAAAACTCTGGCAACTTATAAAAGATCTTTGATGTGCTCTCCAGAGAATTCAGGTTTGCACTAGGAAGATAAAAATACATTCTATTTGCTGGGAATCAGGAGAAAAAAGCAGTAGATTCCAACTTGGAAAACACTGAAAGGCAAAGAGCGCAGCAGGGTGGTGTGAAGTGACTGAGAGCAAAAACTCCTTGTCAAATGAAACCAAGAATTGAGTGCCTCAGCCGAATGCCGCGCACATAGCCTCCATCTCATATTCCACGTCCATCATAACCTGTGGAGTATTTGTTACAAGAAATGAGGTTATGGGTGGATTTCTCTCTCTCTCCTCCACCCAAATACAACATCACCATTCATTGAAGGAGCTGTATTTAGCTAGGCACTTCCAGTATGTCTTGCATCCTGTCTTTTCAAAAAGTGCCATGAGCTCCCAACCTCAAACGAGGCTCATATTCGGTAATCTAATTCCATCCCCACACGGAGGGCCCTTCTTCTCTGCCGTTTTCATCAACTGTGGCCCATTAGATTTGTATTTATTGTGTTGGTACTTACTCCCTGGAGTTGGATTGTATCATTCTTCCCCTTCAGGACCTCAGGAAAGTACATCCCCCAAGATTCCCCTCTGCATTTTAAGAAGAGAGTCAGGGGGCGGTGGACAGTCTGGACGGCAGGAAAACGTGGCAGCTAACAATGCAGGGTGGTTGGGCAGATTGAGACCCTCAGTTAACCTCTGGTATTCCAACATGGCAGGCTAGTGTGTGTGTGTGTGTGTGTGTGTGTGTGTGTGTGTGTGTGTATGCACTCACACTTGTGCACGGATGTTTTTAGGGAATTATAAGCTAATACAATTCCATCCTGCTATTTGAAATGAATATTATGTGTGTTTTGACCCAGAATAGATTGCTTATTACCTTATAATATTAAGCAAATTTCCCATTTAATTCAACTCTAAGACGCATTGAAAAACAGCAATCTTCAAAATGAACTACTCATATCTGTTCTCAACTTTGCCAACTCACTTTATAGGCAGCTGAGCACTGGGAACTTTTCATTTCATTTGTAAAGCGTAATTGGGAGCATGGAAAGTCTTCCTGATATAACCCTGTACACTGCATCTGAATATTGTGATTGGATCACAAAAAAAATGATGAACACTCGTCACTGAGGTTTGGCTTGCGGTGCATCTCAATCGGCACCCTTGCCAGGAATGAGTGGACCCACAGCTGCTTCACCTACCTGGCCAGTTCTCCCTCAGCTTCCTGAGAGTAGATTAGGAAGCAGCTGCATCCTACTGATGAGAAGACATCCATGTTTTGAGCAATACTTCCCAAGGAGCTTGCTACTCCATTCACTGAGGAGTGGACCACACCTCAACGTTCTTCAAAATGAACCTACCCCTGCACTCCTTTGTGCATGTCTATTTTGCTGGTAGGAATTAGCTATCTTGCCCTTGAAATGTCGACCTTTTTCTTAATCAACAGAAAGTTTCGTGAATTGTGATTTTTAAAAATCCTTTAAAATTTGACTATTACTCTACATTGAGATACTAACTAGTAGTCTTTACTATTATGCCCACTTCTCATTCCTATATGAGTATGTGCACCTAACAACGACAGCAGGAACTTCTGAACTGGTATTCTTCTTTGCTACAGCATGTGCTCACAGTGCACGATGATTATATTCCTTTTGGGGAATTGATACATGTACATATCACATCTTTTCTTATTTATTTTTACACTCTAAGTTTCTGCTAACATTTAAAATGTCTGGTTGTATAGTGAGATCATTGATTTATTATTGTTAATAGTTGAAGGACAGAAAAGTATTAGAAATTATTCAGAGGTCCTCTACATAAATTCAACCCAGGAATGAGAGTATAACTGTTAAGAGATGTATTTAAGAGAGATTTAAATCTGAGCATAAACTCCTGTCCAAAGGCCTGACCTACGCACTCTATTAACTAGTCTGTCCAAGACCGTGTAGGTGAAATCCCGTCTGGAGGTGGTGGAATGAAATGAAAAAAAATCTCTTGAAGTTCCACAGAGTCCTTTGATTCTACATTAAGCAGGGCCCAGACCACACACAGGCAGTTTTTATGATGTGTGCATATTTGTTTTCATTATGGAGCAGATGGGAAGAAAGAAGAAAAAGTTCCCTTCATCTTAATTGTGTCTCATAGATGAAAATGACCTTATAATACACATAAAATTACTATAATAAAGGATGAAATATCCATATTTATCAACCTGACACTGGATTTGATGCAAAATTTAGAGTAAAGAACAAGAAAAGTTTCAGGTTTCTCTTTGTATTAGAACATGTACCCTCAGTACATGAAGAGACCCTTTTGTTCTCTCAGTGGACAGTGGTTCGCGTGCTGCTCATGTTTAGTCTGAGCCCTTACAGATTTTATAGTCTGGTTTTGAGTCAGAATTATGATTCCTAATAAGGAATCACAAAAATTTATAAACTTGGTACTGTGGAACAGTCATACATTTTGTTTGAGTAAAGAGAATTTTCTCAAAATGATGAATTTTTATCTGTGTTACTTTTGTGGTCCAAGAATAATTTGTAAATAGCTCCAGGAATGAACACAATGCTTCCTTCTGTTTTTCTGAATCAAGAGGCTGGGGGCGTCCTACTGAGAGCCTTATTCACAAATCCATGGAAACTTGAAGAAGGATGTTTCTTAGCACACAGGCACTCATTAGAAGTTAGCATGCACTGTCTTGAGCCAAGGACCACTTCCATTATGAAAACCCCTAGCAAATGTATTTTGAAATACTTATATTAAAAGCACACACTGCAAAGACCAAAACTGAGTGAAGCAAGATGGTTCTAAGTAATGCCACATCGGTTTTGAGAAATCTTCACTGCCATGTTTTCATCCCAGTTTTCTTCATGCAGGACAATCTCACTGTTCCTCAGCTGTTCAGGGCCACCATCAGCAAAACTGCCCTTCTGTCCTTCTGATTCCGGTCCATACGCTGGCCTCTGCTCTCTCAACCACGAGTTGTCTGAGATTGATCAGTTCAAAGAGTAACTCACACTAACAGTGAATAATGAGTACATTAAAATATCTTATTAACAAAAATGAAAAGTGCCACTTACTGAGCTCCTGTAATATGGCAGACACTTGGATAAGTACTTTAGGGAGGTTATTTAACTCAATTTCAAAAATAAGTCTATAAGATATATATTATAATCTCTGCTTACATAAGAGAAAGGTGAAGCTCAGAGTGTTTCAGAAAATCCTGTAGTAAGAGGAACAATGTTAATGCAGATAACCATAGACAGAAGTAGGCAGCAGGATTCAAAGGTCATTAAGTCTAAAGCTTTTGTGATTTCCATTCCAGCCCTCTCTTGTTAGTATTTTTTTCTCGTCTTTTAGCAGTACTAGATCCTCAAGCACAACTTTCATCAATCTTTTTCTTAGCCAGTTATTGAAACACGATATTTTAGCCACTCCTGCTGTTCTTCACTTAGCTTTACCTCTTACCTAAGTTTGATTTGGCTTCCATCACAGACATCCCATTGGAACCTCTGCTACTTTTCCTACCAATATTCGTTGGCCACTTGTCATACCAACTGAGTATAGCTTCACTTTAGCAACTGATAATTTGCTGTTCTTGAAATTCTCTTTACCTGATTCCAAAGCATGACACTCTTCTTTTGCTATTTCCCCCACTTCAAAAGCTAAATCTGTAACTTCTTCAACTTGGGCTACCATTCTCTGGAAATTAGACTTTCTCAGTGGTCTCAGCTGGTTAAAAATAGCCAACTAATACCTACATCTATATTTCTAATGTAGTCCTTCCTGTCAGGCCAGATCTATATATGAATATGTCTCCTTCATTTGTCTACTTTTTCTATAATCCCTGCAAACCCAGAAAGTATGAAATTGAACTTAAGGCTTTCTTATAATCCACTCAGTAAATTCCCTATCCCAGTGAGTGAATCCTACACATTCTCGAAACACAATCCAAATATCTGTCCATTATCATGAGCCCTTGTTGTATCATTTTTCCCCTATAAACCACCAAGTCTCAACAAGTCTTCAGTGATTTTTACCAACTTAAAATCTTTCCAAAAAATCACTTCTTTTTCATTCTCCCTGTGTTTTTTGACTTTGAGTTGAAGCTTAAATAAAGGATGGTGGGCATGCACAACAGCTCCTTGAATGATACCTAGATTTCTACACTTGACATCCTCTTGTTGCATTCAGTGGAAGGCAGCCCAATTCCTGTAGTTAAAGTTACTGGATTTTCTTCATGGAAAAGTAAAATAGTTTAGAAAGAGATTTATGGCCCTGTGTGATTTAGCTTGGGGCTTTGTGAAGATTTTCTCTACAGAGTCACATAGCTCGATAGCACTATCAAGTGTTTTGGGCACTGAGAACCACTGGATCTCTGCCACAGTGGCTGAGCTGTGGAGGCGATGTACCAAAGCCGAGACAGAGTAAGCGTACATCAGCAGTTGTGGTGTATTTCAGTGGGGTTTTATTTACCCAAATAGATTCTTGCCCACACTTGGCTGGCAGATGTGTCCGGGAGGTCAGCCCAGCCCACCTCTTCCTTCAGCTTAACTTTCCTCATTCCTTTGTTAGTGTTCTGTCCCTGGGATCAAACACCCAGTACACACAATTTAAAAGAGGAAAAGATTTTTTTTTTGCTCACGTTTTTGCGGAATTCATTGCATGGTCTGCTGGCTCTAGGAAGGAACACGTGGCAGAAGCTCATGGCAGAGTAAAGCTGCTTAGTTCCCGGACACTGGGACTCAGGTCAGGGGCAGAGACGGAGAGGGAGGGCCAGAGCGTAAGAGAAACCCCAAGGTCCCAGCTCCAAGATACACACACACACACACACACACACACACACACACGCACGCACACACACACACACACACATGCACGCATATCCAGAGACAGAGAGGAAGGGCCAGAGTGTAAGAGAAACCCCAAGGTCACAGCGCCAAGATACACACACACACACACACACACACACACACACACATGCACATATGCGTGCACACACACACACAAGCACACACGCACATCCAGAGACAGAGAGGAAGGGCCAGAGCCCTGATACAGACCCCAAGGTCACAGCGCCAAGAGACACACACACACACACACACATATGCATGCGTGCCACACGCACACCCAGAGGTGCACTTTACCCACCCCTGAATAGTCTCCAATCAGGCTGTGAATTAAGCCTAACCATGACAATTCTGACTCAATTCATGCTTAGGCCGATGTAGAGTTGCCATGCTTCTTCTTGCTTCTAGTTATTTAAACGCTGTGTTCGTTTTCTCCTTCTGGAGTGGCAATCTTCTAAACTTTCTTCAAAGAAAAGATTTCTATTTCTCTTTCAAAACTGTGTTTGGAAGTGACATCCTGAAAGAAGGCCTCTCGGCTCCTCCTGTGCTGACTCCAGTGTGTTGCCAAGTGATGATGGGATGTCCACGATGGAGGAGAGGGCTGCTTTGACGTCATTACCTTCCTGGGTCTCTAAAGACTCCTCTACGTTGCAGATGTAAATTCGTGTTAATGACTGAGCTGCTCCACACTGTCATGTGTTTTCAAATTCATGCATCTGCCAATACCTGACATTCCTGATAAAATTAGAATGGGTGACTGTCAAAAACTGATTTAGTACTAACAACAGGAACAGTGAAAGTTTGCATACAGCTATATAACAAGCACTCTTTTTAACATGTTCCAAGAATTCATCCTCTGAAAATTCATCTATGCATAAAGTTACTGTCTTCCTCTCCAGGAGAAGAAATTAAATATAGAGAATTCACACAACTTTCCCGCACTCATACACTGGCGGGGTCAAGATTCAAATCCAAGCAGTCAGCTTCCGGACGTACGCACTTAACCACCACACTCTCCCAACTGTCAAGTTTTAAGTGGAAAGTCTATTTCGGAGTGTGAGAGCCACTTTTCATTTTTATGGACCCTATCCACATTCAAATAATAAAGAGAACAAGAATGGATTGCGGGTTTATGATAGATGGTTGTTATTTTACTGTCAGTGAACCAAATTCCAACTCAAACACTAGCAGCACTGGTCTGCTTCTAATACAAACAGAATACAAAATAAAGTGTAAATCAGTATCGAAAGGAATATAGCCTCTGTCTTTGCAAAAGACTGTAAAGGAGCTAAAATATATACTCAGATAACCCTGGCATAAAATTATAAAACCCGATAAAATGTCTATGATGACAAGTGATCTTTGGAAAATTAAAAATTATTACCTCATCTGTCAGTAGGAAAGAAAAATGGAAGCACTGGCCCCCAAACAGAGACTAATATGATCTTTAGAATATTTTAAATTGAAGAGAAAAGTAACACAGCTTTTCTGCATTAGAATTCTAGTGGCTCCTTGAGGAAAACTGCAAAGCTCTAGTTAGTGAACTTAGAATGAATTCTATGGTACTTTTTAGCGCTACTCTTTTAAGCCTGTTAGAGGGATGAACTTGTTCCTAATCTGGGGGAAACCAGGTGACAGTCGTCACTTTGGGCACTAGTCCAAGAGCTCTCGAGTTTCCACTCGTACTGTGTTCCTGTCCCGCCCTGACCACAGATGCAGATGCCGGAAGTCTGTCTCTGTCACGAGGAGACTGTCCTCACTCACCCTGAGCAGAGGTGACCAAGGCACTGGGGCTGGGGTCTGGGACCCAAGGGGTTGGTGTGATAGCATCACTCCCTCCTGCCGTAACCATCCCAGCAAATAAGATTACCCACACTCCTTCGGGCCTGCAAAAACAAGTGGACAAGTAAACCCTGAACTAGCCAAACACTCATATTCTTTCATCTTCTTTAACTAATTCAGAATTTCACTCAAAGATTCATCTATTTTGGGCTGGCAGTAAATTTAACTTTCTTAGATGTAGGACTCCACCCCCCCCAACCTCCTACATTTCACCAGTATCCTGGTATCTTGCAGCAGCATAATGCCAGGGAATTCTTTCTGGACAATCTTCCCATTGATCATGCCTCTAGGTAGGTGTAGTAATTTTCTGTCAGCAAACCAAATTTCCATTCAAACACTAGTAGCCACTAGCCTGTTTCTAATAAAAATGGAACACAGAATAAATATGGATCACTAAGCACACCCGCAGAGCACCCGGCTTAAGTCAGCACTGAAGAAGGACAGCCTCTGCATTCCAAGAGGCAGTGAAGGAAGAAGCAAAGACCATGCTGGGATGCGGGCACACAGAAGCTGAGTGTTTTCATGAACGCCAGTTGTGTCCTGAAGTCGGCTGCATGAGGGCACTCTGCTTCCCTCACACTCCCACAGAGAGCCCCCTCCACGTGATCTAGCTTTCACTTCAGTTTTATCCCTTTGCACTTGTAATGCTTTGATCAGGAAGCAGTTCAGATGTTTCCAGGGTGAGAACCAGCACAGTTTGGGAAGATCACACTAAGAAAAGCACATGTGTGCCTACAAGTGATGCATGTTCATCTGGGAAGTGGATCCTGTACTCCAAGTACTGATGATGATTCTTTATGAACTATGTACATTATACTAATGTTATATGACAATAAGAGGCTTAGAAAAAGATCCAAGATTCTGTAATAAAGCTCAGGACTTGTAAGCCTTTCCTGTTTTGTAGTGTCCTTCAGCAATGGTGCCATAAACTTCTAAGGGACACAGGACTTCTGAAGTGAAGCTCCTCCCTCAGCCTCCTCCGTCCTAGGACAGCCTCTCTCTAGCCCCAGGATAACCCTTCTACAGAAGCAGAGGAATTCGGTAGTCAGAAAGATCCCTGTTTTTAACTTCCCCTGAGGTAGGAGAGAATGTAGTCAGTCTACTGGGAATGAACTGGAGCTGATTATGTCTACAACTATCAGAATTAATGTCTCAATAAATTATGCTGCTTGCCGTGTGGAAATATAAAGAGAAAACTGCATATCCTTTGTGAATTTGTATTTGCAATTGATGGTGCACAATACTGAAACTGTCATACGCGTTTTTCTCCAGATGAAACCTTCAGCTTTCAAAGACAAGGAACTCTGTTACTGTGACTAAAGAAGTGAAGCTAGAGGTTGTTCTGCTGAGTAAAGTGAGCCAGACCCAGAAAGACAAACAAGGCAGGCATGACGTACAGGTGAAATTTTACAAACTAAAGTCACTGAAACAGAGAAAATTAAGGCAGTTGGTCTGAGTTAGGGAGGAAGATGGAGAAATAGAAATGCTAGTCAAAGAGTATGACATTTGAATAGGACAACCAATAACCTCTGAAGATTTAACTGACAGCATAACACTTATTATGTACTTAACATCTACTAAGAGAGCAGTAGATCATAAAGGTCCTTATCACACACAGGAACCAGTAATGACAGAAGTCCAAGGATGTGACAATGGGCTCGATCATTATAGTTATCTCACGATGTTTGCATATAGTACTGAGACCTCACACCATACCCCACAAATACATATAAAACTACATGTCAGATATGCCTCAGGCAATGGGAAAATTTAAGTCAGCATATAAAGAAAAGATTAAACTTTATTTGGCATGCATGTCAGCAGTAGCAAATACCCAGCTGGGAAGGTCTATTCCTAAGGGAGGTTGAATTCTCACTTCTCTTCTAGGTGCAAAGGAGCCTACTAGGCAAAGGCATCTTGACTTACTGCATTAACATCATGAAAACTCTGTCAACAGAACTGAAAGTTAAACATGCAAAAAGTATTTGATCCTACTAAGATGTTACCCCACTAAACAGTGATACTCTTAGGAGTTTGAAATAATTATAAATTCTGACTTGCTTGATTTGAAATGTTATAAACAATGTAACCTGCTTCTGTTCTGTATCTTGTGTTTCCCAGAAACAAGTTGCAAGTTATGTTAAATTTCATAGAGAAGAATGAAAGCAAAAGCCCTCCCACCTTAGCCTTTGTAGGTATTCAGTATTAGCTCAGCAGATTACAGGTCTAGGAGACAGCTCTACCTTAATGGGATCTCAGTGACCGACTGGGTCAGTCAGATCGATTTTTTCACTCAGTGCTTTATGTAAAGGGCCTCTGGCAAACGTTCCTACACTGAAAGAGTTCTTTACTTCACCAATGAATCTGGTTTTATTGCAAACTCCGTGACACGATTCACCTCAAATGTTAAATAGCATCACACTTACTCTATATCTTTTTTTTCAAATCTTTATTGGTACATTATGAAAACACATCATCATTGCATTTAGCATTTACTCCAACATGTGAGGCCCCCACTATTTTCACACAAAAAAAAGTCTGATTCATGTTGCAGATGTTCACATGTGAATGTGTCTGTGCATAAAAATGACTAGTCTAGTTGAAAAGTGTCTACTGGAAAAGGCTCCAGTCTAAAGGAAGAAATCTACACTGCCACAGCATGAATGGACCACTTAGAGAAAGCCGCTTCCAAGAGGCTGTGTGCGTGTGGGTGTGGGTGTGCACTGGGCTGAGGTGGGAGGATCAGGCCAGAGTGGCCTACAAGAGTTCCCGGCCAGCACGAACCACACAGCAAGACCCTGGCTAGGAATGCAATTGCTCTGCAAAACTGATGTGAATCCTAGTGAAGCACTTGGACCTCTGAGGTAGTGTCTCACACACAGTTTGTATAATTATTCAGTTTAGAAAGGGATGTGAATTTTTTTTAAAAAAATCACAGATTATATACAGGGAGGCATCTGTGGTCCTCTGTATCCTGGAAAGAAGCAGCACTGCTTTTCAAGTTCCATACAATTACAGAAAGTGAAAGTGGCTTCATACAATGGCTATGATTGATGGATCTCTTCCCCTTATTCCCTAACGAACCAGTAAAAAGGAAAAACAAAAACTAAGCAAAACCACCTGGTTGGTCTACAATGACTCCACTAGTTCACTGTGAGAGTTCAAAGCTCTTCGTGAACGTTTTGCTGCCTTACAAGGAATTAAACTACTTCCTGAGTGTGCCGCTCCCCAAGGAAGGTTAATTGACTATTTCAGTGCATTGCGGGCATCACTGGGGCAGTTTCCGTGCTGCAGGACGAGATGACTTTACGAGTTAACCAGGGCCTCAAACCTAATGACGTTTTGTGTAACCAGATCCTGTATTTCCCCTGAGAAAGATCAACATGCAGCAACCTTTACGTCTATCAAATATATCATTGCAACACATAATATCCATACAGAAGTCATTAAAATGTTAGTAAGCTGACAAAGTTTCAAAACAGTTTGTTTTAGAGTCTGGTATGTTTTTCTTCCCAAATATACCTTTTAACTAAAATATTAATTTTCCTAAAGATGGAAAGAGAAAATGTAGGTAAGAAAACATGCCCAAGAGGAAATATAAAAGCTTAATAATATTAAAATTTTGCTGTAAGGATAATATTACATATTCATGATTTATGTAAGAAAGCAAAGTAAAAATAAGAATTTATTTAAAATAAGCCAATCTACTTGAAAATTATTTTCATTACAAAATGGCTATGTGCATTCTGTGAAAAAAGAAAAACTGTACTTAGCTGCATGGCCTAATATTAATGGTATCTGCATTTGGAAGACAGTACAGCACACACAACGCATGCTCCCACAGCAGGACCCAATTCCCTCCTCCTGGAACTGTTTCTCCAGTTGATTTGCCTATACTGAGAACATCGTTCTGTGCATGCCTTAAGCATATTAAATAAAAGTATGCTTTTTAAAAGATATAAATTCCTATAGAATATAATTATTTTGAGGCTAGCATATTTTAAGTGGAAAATACTTCCATATAATTTATAATAATATTTCATTCTTCCTAAGGACATTTCAGTAAACAACTATATAAATATTTTTCATTTAGATAATCTCTAGTAATTAAAAGTTTAGTCAGTTCTCAGTTTTTATTCTTTGTGTAATACTGGACTATTTCATTACTTATGTAGTATAATCTCCTGCAAATTCCTGGAAATACAATCAATTCATCAAGTATCTATTTATCCTTATTGTATATCTACTAGGCCACAATACTAAAAGATCGTTATTATTTTTCCAACATTCCACAAATGAGCTCTTCTCCACTTGTTCAGGCTCTGTACATTTGATAAAATAACAATATTTGACCACTTTATAAGTTTATATTAATTTTCCTTGGATTGATGCTGTTTATTATTAGGTGTGTATATTGTAATTCTGACTTCTTATATTTTTTAGAAGCTACATAGGTTAGTCTTTTTGATTAGTAAGTCCTTTTTATGTAAAGGACATTAGTTTGCTTCTCCTTCAAGGGAGAAAATGTTCATTTTGGCTCATATAGTTGCTTTATCTACATAGAAATGGATAGTTTATATGTGTTGTAATTTATACATTTTCTGTTTTCCTAACTTTACATTTTTACTGATAGAATTATTGTGCCATATATACACCTTAGACAAATTTTGTATTCCTATTTTAATGTTTTTTATTGTTTCTGAATTTTATACCCCATACCAAGATCACATAAAACAAACACACAAGTTCTACCAAACTTTCATGATTCTTCTTTTCACTCAAAAAATGTTTATGTCTCTGGTGTTTTGCTGTAGGGATTGCTGTTCAGGTGAGACTTTCCATTTCCACCGCTCCGCGGAGCAGCATCCCTTGGTGGAGTCTTTCTTGTCCTGCGCCAGTCAGCAGTTCTCAGCTTCCCGCCCATCATTCAAACCCTTCGCAAGGTGACCCTGAGCAGAGGTCCATGGGTAAGACCAAAGTGAGCTGCACAGCACTTCAGAGGTTCCGCCAAGTGGCAAGAGACCTCACTGCAGCTTTCCTTTTCCCCCAGAACCTTACTGTGATTAGCCTTGAATGTTTGCTTTTCCAAAAATCTTTCACAGCCCTTTTGTGAAGCTCTGAAACAGAGCTCGTAATTCTTACAGATGCTACCCTAGACTCAATCATTACTTTAGGGTGTGCACCATGTTTGAATGCCATTTGCAATGATGGGAAGTCATGTAGTCACTCAGTGCAGTGACTGTGGTCTCCCCAGCATTGCCTTCTTCGTTACCACATTTCCACAGCTCTTCCTAGTAGATAGGTCAAAAGTTCATATGAAATTACTTTGAAATGTCCCCTTTGTGAAACCTCTGCATGTTCTTGAGTTCCTCTCTAGACACTTTAGTTTTCAGAATATTGAAGATCTTCTAAGAACCGCATTTCACAGTTCTTCTGGGTGACCCTCTTTTCCTGCATGTTTAAAGTCCTGCTCTGCCTCAGTTCTCCACCCGGTGTGACCCTGCAGAAAGCTCTTGGCTACACCTTGACTCAGCTAGTTACAGAGCAGCTCCAGGCCAAATGTTTCACATCTGTCCACTGCTCTGTCCATACTGGCAGTAAGGAGATTCCAAAGACACTGACACGATCTAGTAGTTTTGCTCTCAGGGCTGCTACACATAAACTAGGTGCTTAATAAATGACACTTCTATTATTTACAAGTAAATCCCATGTAGATGTAGTATATTTATTTAACATGAACCTAATTAACTAAATTTATTAAAATATTCTTGTACTGAAGACAAGACATATTTGACTCAATTTTCCGAATTTATACTTACTATTGCTTCCTAGACCTTATAATAATGTGTGTAAGAGTCACTAATACCTGATTGTTGTCCACATATTTCTGCTTCCTGTGCCACCATGGACCGTTGGTTCTTTACAAGGCCTTTCTCAGCTCTCTGACTCTGCCTCAGAATTAAAAAAGGATTTTGTAGCCTGAAAAATTGTTAGCAAAAATAGATATGGTGTCATTTTTAAGCAATTTTTACTATATCTAATGTTGATCTGCCTTTTCAGGATAATTATTTAAAGATCCTCTGGACTGTAAATGACTAAAGATGCAAAGACAGTAGCAAAAGATGTTGATTCATCTAAAGTTTATGCACTTTTCTCAGAGCTCTACAGAATTCCAGTCTATTTTTTGAGAAATCAAGTACTAAGAACAAATACAGAGGATTATACACATACATGTCATTACACTGTATCAGGTTAATCCCTCAACATTCATTTCTCAACTCCAGGGAATTATGCTCTACATAACTATATATCAGAAGGAACTCGAGCTATAAACTTGCCAGACTCCACCAATCCAGTCTTCCAATCCAATCTGCCTCAAATAATTTTCCTTCACTTATACCAGCAGCATCAGCCTCTCACTGATAACCTGTGCAATTTATAATACAAATTGAACATTTCTGAGGTTCAAAGAGGAACTACTGACATTATAATTATGTCCCTACACGTGGAATGCATGATTAAAAACTCCCCTTTTTATGAACTCTTCCTGTGCTTTGCAAACATTTTCATTTTTGTTCCTGTCACACCCATCAACAGATGTCCTGCTCAGGTATTACCCTCCAGACATCTCTGACTATGGACAGATCTTTCTCCAAGTCACTGGCGATGGCTATCACAAGTTTCAAGTGTGTACACATTCATCCTGGTTGAGACTATGCCTTCCTCCGCTTGGTAGCTAATGTCCTTGACTCAGACATGGTCTTCCAGAAGCTTATCCAATGCAGAACAAATAGCAGCGCCCACTGAATACTTACCGAAGTAAATGGATAAATCTCTCCTCTTCTGAGCTCCCATTCTCATCTGGGAAGGGACCAAAGGGACCGTAAGTGATTTTCGTCAATTCCATTCTAACGTCCCTGTACACAAGTAGCAAGCAGAGCTCAGAAGAAATAACGCTTAATGAGTTTAAAGTGAGAGTCAGAACAGAGGGCCCTTGGGAGACCAGATCTGTGGGAAGAGCTTCGGTCATAGCTCCATGCAAGGAGGCTTCTTTTGGAAGGAAGTCAACAAGGTCATTTTTTATCTTCTTGTCAATACTACTGGGTATATCTTTAATGCGTCTCGATACACCACAAACCAGAATTGCAAGGTAAATGATATTTATTGGTTTATATAGTTGAGGTTCACAGAAGATATAAATCATACCCACAAGAATTATTCACAGTAAAATGGTAAGTGTCTGGAAATTAGCTTCCAGAACTGGAAACCAGCTGTCCTTGTCCCCAAGGACACACGTCACTCCGCGCCTCCTAAGGCCATGCTTGGAGTCTTCTCACGGTGAAGGCAGCTGCGTGCAAACTGGAGGGCGAGCTCTGCGCTACTAATCAAAGTACTACCGGAGGGTTTGCTAGGCTCAGGTAAACACAGCGCAGCCGCAGTCTTCCTCGGCTTCATTCCAGCCTCACAGGCACACGCTTCATTTGGAATGTGGGACACGGCCTCCTCCTCCTCATTTTCTCTTGAGCAGTCTCTGAACTCTAACTTCAGTGCGATGGGAAATGTAATGAAAGCATCTACCTGTCTACTATAGTATTATGAGCTGGGACCAGCTGTGCAGAATAACAAGCCATCCCAGTGAGTAGGTGCTCCAGACAAATCTTCTCACTTTAAAAGATACACACACAGCCTCATGCCTTTCCTGACTATTGACCCGAGATATATAGATCTCCATACGTAGAGATGCAGCTATATATAAGTAGCTTATCACTGTTTGTTCATGAAGCATGCAAATTCTTAGATAAAACCTCAGCACTATATTTTTATAAAAATAAAAAATACTTCCTAACAATTTAGAGGAAAAGATGAAAATTTCTTTCAAACATGATATAAAATTCAACAATCTCTAGCCTATAACAGATAATACTTAAACAAAACATGATGCAGCATCAGCTGTTTTACACCTGTATTTTTATTTGTATTTTAACGTGCTGTGTGAACAGTGAGATCAAAAATTCCATTTGTCAACAAATACCTGTCGTTTTAAATGTATTAGTAAGGAGCGTTCTGCATGTTATGCTGAAACGTTCTGTTGACACAAAAAATTACGGAGCAGCAACACACTGCTCCTCCTTATCTCCACGGCAAAGACCTGACATTTCAGGAGGGCAGTGTTAGCAGCCTTTCTTTCTGCAACAGTGCTCAGCAGGCCGTACACGCTGCGTACTTGCCTAAAAGGAGGCATGCATGAACTGCACGGCCCCAAGCTCTCATGTGGGCCACGCACCCTCGTGTGGTTTGTACCCTGAATAGTAGCTCTAATCCATCCTAAGAGCTGTGTTACATCTGCTCAGCAATATGCTTCAGCCGGCATGCAGAAGTGAGCTACGGATGTCAGCCATGAAATGACCTTGGCAAACTAAGGGTTCTTCCGTCCACATGTCCTCTTGTGAATCCAGTTTTTTCCTCTTTTTGCCTCAACTAACATGGATTTACTAAGATGTAGAGAAGAAAAAAATTCTGCTAACTACCAAAATATTTGGAAAACTGAGTGTCTTGAATGTGCCTGACAGAACTGTGGGAAATAAAGTGTGTCGGTCACTTACAAGCACCCTGTGGTTCTGCTGCAGTAGCTGAGATAAGCCAGACAGACAGTGGGAGGCAGAAGGGCAGTGTTTCTAAAACAAACACCAAAAACGGGGCAATGGCTTTGGAACTGGGTAGTGGGTCGTGGCTAAGAGTTTTGAGGTGTCTGTTGTGAATGGACTTTGAAAGCTGAATCTAGTGATTCAGAACAAATGATCAGAATGCATGAAGTTTCAGAGAACACTTTTATAGAATATTTAGATCATGAGTGGCAAGTTTACAGAAATACAGAAAGAAGGCTATTTAATGAGGCTCGGAGAGAACTCACACTGTCAGTGAGCGCAAGGAAGGTGGCCCTGCTAGGCAGCAGCAAGGGAGGCAGCAAGGCTGTGCTCAGGGCCCAGGCTCATGCAGAAGGCAGAGCTCGGAGGGAGGAAGATGAGCACTGAGCTGAAGGCATTTCCATAAAAACGCTGAAGGTGAAAGTGAGCCCCCAATGTCTGCTTATGGCAAAGCGTGGGAACAAGGTGCTGACAGATAGAGGCGAACTAGGCTGAATGTCAGAATGGCACAATTCCTAGCTTTGTCCATACAGCAAAGACTGAAAATACTGACGGTGTGGGCAACTGGGTAGGAGAATTAGGACAGGTCAGTCATCCGAAAAGAACCCAGCACTGTGCTCTGGACTACGGAAGAGCCTCCTGGAAGCGACTGAAAAGTCAGCAGCCGCCTCCTCACGATAGGCCGGCAGGGCCCAAGGCTGGGGCGCAGCTTCCTCCAAGTGGGCGTCAGAGGAGGCTCCTGCTGCCACACAGCCTCACCCACGGCGGGCACTGTGGGCACAGAACGCCAGCCCGGGGGATCATGAAGCCCCAACAGACTGGCTGTACCTCCACTCCCCCCAGGTTGTGAGGAAAACAAAACCACCTCCGGCTGCCAGCAATGCTGGACATTATGCCAAGGAAAACCTTGATCCTTAAGGTTTAGCGAATTTTGTGCCACTTTTCATTTCCATGAGATTTGCTCACTAGTTTTTTTAATCTTTTCCTTTTTGGAATGGGTGTGTCTGTCCTACATTTGGCTCATCACTGATGTTGAAATCACACAAAATATTTGATATCACAGTTTCACAGCTGAGGAGAAATTTTACCTCAAGGTAAACTGTATCTCTGGTTCTACGCACAACTAATACAGATGATATTTCAGTGACACCTTGGCCATCATAGTGCATGTTGGAATGGGTTGACTTTTGGGACTACTGATGTAGAATAAATGTATTTTTTTGGTGAGAGAACGTGAATTGTGCAGGGACAGAACTTATAGACTAGGTATTTCTGTCTCAGCAACATTGCTATGTTGAAATCCTAACCCCCAGTGTAATGGCATTAGGAAGCGGGGACTTTGGGCATCAAATAGGCCCAGAGGGAAGAGCTCTCACAAGTAAGGTTGGTGCCATTATAAAGTGATTCCAGAAAGCAACTTTGCCCTTTGCAGCCATGCACAGACCTAAGAGAAGAGCTATCTGTGAAGGAGGCAGCAGGCCTCCCACACACAGCTCTACTGGCTCCGAGAGCCTGGATGTTCCAGCCTCCAACGTGGGGAGAGATTAATTTTTTGAAGCCATCAGTATACAATGTTTTATTCTAGCAGCTTGGCTTAATGAAGACAATCACAGAGATGATGCTTTTCACAGAGAGATAACAAAAGAATGCAAAGAGAAGTGGCATGTGCTTTCCTACAGCTTTACACAGAAAACATCACTTGAAAACAAGTACTTACCTTAACATAGAATTTTTATCAAATCCTTAATTCTATCCTTTGTAATGTATTTTCTTTTATGTGGCGTTCACTACAGGAAATTCAGAGAACTGTTTTGTTGTTGTTGTTTTGTTTTGTTTTTGTTTTCCTCTCAGTATTCAAGGAGTATCGGCAGAAATGGCCTTTATTTGGATAAAGGCACTGATTCATTTCCTTTTCTTGGAGATACGTGCAAACCCTAAAATTATTTAAGTAAATTAAATGCTCCATTTTTAACTAAAGATTTGCCTGAAGGTAACGCTTTGGTCTGATGACTTCCCAGTTCATACTGCTGTATTGCATCCTGTCCAGCATTGAATTTAGAGCATTTTATTTGTGTGTGCGCGTATGTGTGTCCTGAAATGATTTTTTTTCAAAAAAATATTCTCAATTGAATACTATTTGTTCACTTGAGTACTTTTTCTTTTTTCTAATTCAAATCTTTATTGGTACATTATATATACACATCATGATTGCACTCAACAATGAGAATTTGTACCAGTAGGTAACACAACTTCTCATTTTTTCCCATTCCCTTACCCACCCTACTACCCCCACCCCATATACATAAGCTTTGTTTCCTTTTTTATTATCATCTCATTATTTTCCCCTCATCATTTACCCTACACGCCATTTCTCTTTGAATATTTTCTATTTCACAATATCTACCATACATTTTAGAATTTATTTTCATCTTCATTTTCTCATACCAGAGAAAAGATATGATATTTATACATTTGTGACCTATTTATTTCACTTATGAGGATGTCCTGAAGGTATATCCATTTGAGTATGAATGACTCAATCTTATTATTTTTATGGCAGAGTAACACTTCATTCTATAAAAGTACCACATCTTTTTTATCCCGTCTCTAGAAGATGGACATTTTGGTTGTTTCCAAGATTTAGCTAACACAAACTGAGCTGCTATAAACATGTGCATACAAATGGCACTGTGATATGAATCTTTTCATTCTTTTGTATATATACCTAACAGAGAAATTGTAGAGTCAAATGGCACCTCTAATTCTAGTTTTTTGAGGAATCTCCACAAGCACTATACGAGTCTACAGTCCCACCAACAGTAGAGAAGTTTTTCTTTTTCTCTGCAGCCTCACCAACATTTACCACAGTCAGATTTTCTTCCTGTTATTTTAGTTCTCCATAAGAGAAAGAAAACTTTGCTAATAACAGCGAAAATGTGCATTTTAATAGGATAGCATATAATTTACAGATGAGTTCAAATTCTAAAATAATTCGTAGGGCTGGGGATATAGCTCAGTGGCACGACATCTTCAAGATCACGAGTTTGAGTCCAGGTATTACAAAAAATAAAAATAAAATAAACATTAAAATAAGTTATAGACCTTATGGATAAAAATATGACTGCAATGCCAAAATAAACAGAGCTCCAAAAAATGCCACGCCTTTTGTTAAACTACAGCCAGCCAGGAGTGCGCTCCACTTGGCCTCTGGGGTGCACAGCGTCACTTCAGTGAGGCCTTCCATTGCTTCTGTTTCTGTCTACACAGCTGAGTGAGAAACTAAAGAAACCATCTCCGGTGGGAAAATGAGCTGCCCAGCTCTGCTCTCCTCCTTACCTTGGTCAGCGCAGCGGGCCACCTTTCTCCTCGGTTCACACTGGAAGTCTGCATGGGGGTGAGCACCATGCTACGGAAAGCCAGAGTGCCCATAAGTAAGCACTCTCGTGACCTTCTCCCTTGGGTTAACATTTGCTTTGCTGGAAGGCAGGAAAGTGTCCTTTTTAGCATACATACATTTTCATGAGGATTGACTCATTTCTCTTGACTACATTTAGCACATCTGGGCACCAGCCTCTGAAATTCTAAAGAAATTTTATGTCTTATTCATCATCCATAAGTAAGAATGATTACATGAATAGCTCTGTCATTGATTATAATGACTTTAACACACCAATACCTCTGCTTAAGAGCATGAAGCTGTATTTGTGCACATACTAGACATCTAAGTACAATCTAAAATCAAACTTATAAACGTTTATTATTATGTTATAATGATGGTGACAGTAATATTTCACAGTTTAAATGTGTTAAGAATGTTTTGCATAAAGAAACTAAATCTCTTAGCAACTTGCCCTTTGATACAATAAATGGATGAATGGATGGAGGTGTGACAATAAATAAATGCCTCTGATTTCTCTGTGTAACTGTTGATAAAACCATTTTTAATTCAGATCTTTATTGGTACATTTTGAATACACATCATCATCACATTCAACATGGAGAGTTTGTACCAGAATATGACACCACTTGATTTTCACTTTTCCCCTTCCCCCCTCCCTGCCCTGCCACTTGCCACCCATATATATATATATATATATATATATATATATATATATATATAAAGGTGTGTGTATGTGTGTGTGTTTTGTTTTCTTTTTATTACCATCACATTCTTTTTCCCCCTCATCATTTACTCCTACCCCCTATTTCCTTTTAAATATTTTCTATTTCACAATATCTACCAAGTAGACTAGAACTTATTAACATCTTCATTTTCTCACACCAGAGAAAAGACAGGATATTTACACATCTGTGACCTATTTATTTCACTTATGAGAATGTCCTGAAGGTACATCCATTAGAGTATGAATGATTCAGTCTTAACATTTTTGGTGGCAGAGTAGTACTCTACTCTATAAAAGAACCACATCTTTATCCAGTCTCCAGTTGATGGACATTTTGGTTGTTTCCAAGATTTAGCAATCATAAATTGAGCTACTATAAACAGGGGTGCACATATGTCGCTGTAATATGAATCTTTTAATTCGTGTATTGACCTAGCAGAGCAATGGCCAAGTAATATGGAACCTCCAATCCTAGCTTTTTAAGGAATCTCCACACTGATCTCCACAGAGGTTGTACGAATCTATATTCCTACCAGTAGTGGAGAAGGGTTCCCTTTTCTATGCAGCCTCGCCAACATTTGTTACTGGCTAATTCTGAAATGGCAGCCATTCTTTGTGGAGTGAGACAGAATCTCAGGGTTGTTTTCATCTGCATCTCTCGAATGACCAATGATGCTGAGCATTTCTTCGTAGACTTCTTAGCTGCTCTAACTTCTTCCTCTGTAAAGTCTGTTCATTTCTGATGCCCATTTTTGAACTGGGTTTTGAAATTGGGGTTGGCTGATTTTTTTTAAGTTCTTTATATAGTCTAGATAGCTAAAACCATTTCTGATATATTCTCTAAACATAGAATTTAAATATAGGAAAGAAGAATCTGTGTTCACAACTCATTCCACGATTTTGGTTGCAACCAAAGCCCTATACAAAAAAGGAGTCTGGGAACTGATGCCGCACCGGTTCTTCCAACTTCCCAGTGTGTGTCCTCAGGTTGCTCTTTATTTACCCTTTGCGCGTGCCACCAAAGAGAAACCATGCATTCTCTAACTTTGCGTGTCTGGTCTCTCACTGGAAACGGTCATCTCCGGGTGCACCCGTTTACCTGAAATGCCTCCCGCGGCTGCATCTGCAGCTGAATGTGCCCGGGACGAGTCCAGCCAGCCCGGCGTCTCCTCCTGCCTGGAAACGGCCGCGAGGCCGGAAGCGGAGGCAAGCCGCGGAAGCACGCTTGCAACCGAGTGCTCCAGCCCTGCGATCCCGCCCTCCCTTCCGGCCCGGCGGGCGGGGACGCGAGTTCCGCCCCTTGCGGCGCGACGGGGCTCCGGCGCCCTCTGCCGGCCGCGCGGCGTCCTGCGGGCCCGAGGGAGGCCGGGCGTTTGCAGGAGCCGCGGACAAGGGCCACTTATGAAGGCGTCGCTGCCCAATGCATCCCTGTGAAAAATCAGAATTTCGGCACCCTGAAGGGCTCCTCCCCGTCCCCCCGCTGCAGTCCCCAGGCAGCCTTGATTCCCGGCTTCTCCATCACTGAACCACCCTAGTCGCGGAGACATAGACGCTGTGCTGTGCGAGCAACTAGGCCGCACTGCGGGGACCAGAAGCTGTGGTCAACCGGCCAACAGAGCGGGCCGCACACGCCCCACAAACAGACAGACAGACAGACAGACCGAGGGAGGCGTCGGAGAGCAGGCTGCAGGGAGCGATTCAGATCCTGTGCAGACCGGGAGCAGCAGGAAAGACCGAGTGGTTTCTCAAGAACAATGTCTGACGCTGTCTAGTTTCTCTCTGCCGAGCCTCCGATCTAGTCCCCTGCTTGCCTTTCCTGTTGCAAAACTTTAATTATGGATCTAGTGTCTTTTATTTCATTTTCTATTGGTACATGTTTGTCATCCATACTGACCAGGACTCATAGGGAATCTACCTGTACACAATATATCCCAGTTCTTCTTTTTTTCCTTTTCCCCTACCTTCCTTTCAACCTTTCTCCTTCTCCACAATTACAAAAACTTTTTTTCCATTTTTCCCTTCCATTCTGTGTATGTATGCGTACACACACACACACATATATATGTGTATATATGTATATATATATATGCACACACACACACACACACATCTTCTTTTTCCATTTGAACACTTTCTTCCCATTGCCTAATGTTCGTTAGATACTTTGGTGCCAATTTATCCTTTCTGCTTCTAACACCAAAGAAATAATGATATATTTATATGTCTGTGTCTAATTTATTTCACTTAAGGGTTTGGTGTCTCAAGGTGCATCCATTTATCTAGAAATGTTGCGAGTTCATCCTCCTTTATGGCAAAGTAGTACTCCATTGTGATTAAAAGAAAAAAGACCATATCGTCTTCATCCATTTGTCTGTTGGTGGGCATTTGGGCTGTGTCCAGAAGTTAATGACTACAAACTGTGCTGCTATCCACATTGCCACGCATACGTCATTGTGCTCGATGCTCGTAGTTCTTCGGGGAAGATAGCAAGAAAGAACGGCTGGGTCAAATGAAAACTCTTTCAGTTTCTGAGGAGTCTCTGCCCTCATTTCGACAGTGGTCACACCAGTCTACACTCCCACGAGCAGTGGGCTTCTTTCCCCACAGCCTCTAGCTTTGTTACTGGTTAATTCCTTGGTGGCAGCCATTCTTTGGGGAGTGAGATGGAATTATAGTGTTGGTTCGATTTGCATCTCTCAGATGACCAGTAATACTGAACATTTTTTATTATATTTACTTGCTATTTATACATCTTCATCTGAGAAATCACTTCAGATGCCCATTTTGGAATCGGGTCGTTAGGCTGAGGGGTCTGTTTTTTCTGAGTACTGTATATATTCCAGATATTAGTCCTTTGATGAACAATTGATAAACAATTTCTCCCACTCTGTGTGTAGCCTCTTCATTCTGTTGGTGATTCTTTTCCTGTTCAAAAGCTTTCTGATAAGATGAAATCCTATTTGTTGATTTGTTGTGGTACTTCCTGTGCCATCAGGATTTTGCTGGTAAAGTCTTTGCCCACAGCTGTGTCTTTGAAAGTTTGGTTGATTCTGTCTTCCAGCAGATTCGGTGTTTCTGTTAAATATTTACATGTTTGATCCATTTTGAGTTTGGATTAGTGCATAGTGAGAGACATGAGCTTAGGTTCAGTCTTCTGCACGCGGAAAACCAACTTTCTTGGCACCATGTTAAAGAGGCTACTCTCCCCCAGTGTATCTGGCCACTTTGTCAAAGACAAGGTTACTAAGGGCGCCTGGAGGATGTAAGCATCTTCTGTTCTGTCACACTGATCCTCAGACATGATTTTTGTCGAGGCGATGCTGTTTTTATCCAGTTGCAGTTAATATAATTTCAAACCTGCAATTGTGATGCCCTCTCTTGTTGCCCAGAATTGCTTTTGCTACCAGAACTTATGAGATACAGTAAAGGCAACCCGACGAGGGAAACTCATAGCAGTGAATGCCCATACCGGGAAAACAGAGGAAGCTCAAATAAACAGTCTAATGCTAAACCTCAAACTCCTATAAAGAGAAGAGCAGAAGAAATCTCAGGTTTCTACAAGGGAGAAAATTATGAGGCTCAGAGCAGAAATCATTGCAATGAAGACTAAGAAAACAGTACAAGAAATCAACAAATCAGAGAGTTTATTTTGCAAAAGAATAAATGAAATTGACAAATCCTTAGCCAAGCTTAGGAAAAAAAGAGAGAGAGAGAGAGAAAGGAAAGGGAAAAGAGGAGAAGAAAAAAAGGAAAGAAAAGGCTCAAATCCATGCAACTGTGCATAAAAAGGGTAAAATTATGCAGATGCAGTTGTAATCCAGAGGATCAGCAACACCTACCTTGAGAAACTTTACTCCAAGAAGATGAAAACAGAAGAAATGGACAGATCTCTAGACACATACAAATTACCATAATTGAACTAAGAAGATTTAAAAATTTTTAAACAATCAAATATCAGCCAATGAAATTGAAAATGTAGTTAAAAACTTACCAACAAAGAAAAGCCCAGGTCCTGCTGGCTTTACTGCTGAATTCTGTAAGAAATTTAGGAAAGACCTAATGCCACTATTTCTCAAACTCTTTAATTAAATTGAAAGGGAAGTAATACTCCGAAATTCATTCCTAGAAGCAAACATTACCATGACCCTGAAAGCAGAGAAAGGCCAAACAAAAATGAGAACTATAAAGTTCTTCAAACTTTAAAGTTACTTTTAGGTAACCTCAAACTTTCAAGGAGATTGTGTTCCCTAATATTTAAAATGAGTCATAGGTAATTTCCCTAAGCATACGACAGTGAGTTTGCTGTCAAACTCTAGTACAGATCTATTATACATTAAATATATATTAAAAATAGACTCATGCCCATTTGGAAAAATATAAGGTCCTGAGTTCAATCCTTAGTACTGGAAAAAAAAAAAAGGACTTTGAAAGAAATATTCTTTCAACAATTCATATCAATCATTCTAACAATAATTTTGTTCTAGTATTTGAACTCCAATAGTGAGTCATATGAAACTACACTGTCTCCATTCAGAAAAATAAAAAATTTGATTGGGAATTTGAAGGACATCTGACATAATTCCTTATAAAGACAATGTAATTTATTATTTCTTTGTATTTATATGGCAAAGAAGACGTCAGTGGAATAATGATAGGTTTGGTAAATCTAAAACTTGAGCAATTGTCCTCACCAAAGCTTATTCAGTGGATCAATATTCAGTTTGAGAGGAAAATTTGTCTTTGCTATCTGTATTTTCCCATCTAGTGGTGTGTAGCATCTCTGGCCAGAAGCAAATCTTGGTTCAGTGTTTTTCTTTCATCTCCCTTCTCTGTTTTTCCTCCCTCAGTCCATTTGGCCTTTAAAGGAAATTAATTTTTTTTTAACTGACGACGTGTCCCCGTCACATGACATTACATCTCTCAAATCCTCGTATTTTATAATTTAGTGGCCTCTTTAGAGTGTCCATATAGGAAATCTTGTCCAGCTCCTGAGGGTTCTCACTAAGTCGGAGCCATCTTTTGGTAGAGCTAAGACAAACACCTATGTAGATTCGTGCGCCAGCATTCCTATTTCACTGGCACCTAACCACTGACTCAGCGGCATTAGGAGCTGGTCTTTGGGGTGTGATCCTGTCCTGAGAGTGGCATCCTCGCACTGGGGCGAGTGCCCTCTTGAGAGCAGCCTCAGGACAGCCGTCCTTCCCATCCTGCAAAGACACAGCAGGAAGTCCACTCTGCAGGGCCGTCGGTCCTCCAGATCTTGAATTGCTGCCACTTTGACTCCGGGCTTCCCAGCCTTCTTCTCACTTTCCAATGAGAAATAAGTAATTGTTATTTACAGGTCACCAAATCTATGATAATTTGTCATTAACCTTAACAGATTAATGCATTCAGCATCACAAGATTCAGTGTAGGGTCTGTACCTGTAATTTCTGAGTTATACAAGTCAATGGGTTTTCTACAGGCATAAGATATCAATACTAGAAATTTTGACAATGTGAATTCATCTTAGGGAAAAGAAGATAAATTTGGGCTGTATTCACATTTTTAAAACACATCACTCTTCATTCCTTCTGCTACATTGGTTGTTAAGCCCCCTTGGTAACACCTTGGAACATGAAGCACAGCGAGAAAGCCACCATAAACAGACCAAGGACAAGAAAGTTACCAGAGTGTTCTGTGTTCTCCAGTAGTAAAACTCCTGATATTTTACCACTATAAGCTCATAGCAGGCTACAGGGTTAGCATACAAAATCCTTGAAGGAAGAAGTCTAGTTGCAGCTGTTTTGAGCTTACGAGCAACTAGAGATATTCTCCACTTGTTAAAAGAGCATTGCTGAAAACTATCACAAGAAAATACTAGACACTTAGAAGCGAACCTCCGGCATGTCCAGGTGCCATGAGGTGTAACTTGCAACCAGGGACACAGACGATGCCAAGGACACGCACTGGGTAGGTGTACACCCACATGCTCGTGCGTGACTTTCTGATTCCCGCGTATTCACTAAGTAACTTCACAAGATGACTCTAAATACTGTGGGACAGTATGCTGGAGCAGCAGTTCTCAGACTCCACTGTGTCTCATTCATCGTGATGACCTGTCAGACATGGGCAGCCGCCCTGTTCCTGAAGCTCCTCCTCTGGAGGGACCGCTGGCAGGTTGGGTAGCTGGCATTTCCAATAAATCCACGGGGCATCGTAGTGTTGAATTTGGAGCTGCTCTCTGGAATCCTCATCTACGACAGTGCATTGGGACTTCATCACAAACAAAATACATTGTCTGCTCGATTCACCAAGTTTATTTCACAGTCATAAGGAATTTTGCGTGGTATAGCCCCTTGATTTGCCTCTAAGATTTTTAGTGGAAATTTAGACTTTAATTTTTTTCTTAGCAGAGAATATTATTGAGATGGTTAATATTTGTAAGACTTGTATTTATGTGGAAATTTACAGATATACAAGTATTTAGTGCTCACAAGAATTCTAAGAAATGGGCATCATTGTATCATTTTGTAGATGAAAAATAGCTTGTGGTAGATGAAATAGCTCATGCATAAGATTACAGCAAAAAAAGCAGAATCTGTATCTTATTCTTTCCCGTCCTGAAAGGTTTTTTTCAGAAATTAATGTGCATATAAATCATCTGGGTATATTAGTGAATGCAGATTTCTTCATCCTAGCATGAATGTGTTCTGGAAAGAAATATCAATACTATATAATAATATTTTAAGTGAATTTATGCTATTTTCATAATATTTATATAATTAAAAATAATGAACATAAGGTATGAAATTGTTGAGTCTATGAATATAGAATTTGTATAGTTCTTATGAAACTGAGCTTTAGGAAAAAACTATAATCTTTGATTTATATAAAGCAAATAGATCAGATAAGCACAAAATGCAATACATTAATTATAATTCATCTGTTGTGGCTAAAAGAAAATTATTCTCCGTTTCTCACTCAGATTAAGAAATTCGTTCTTGTCAACATAATGAAAATAAGACTTAAATAAATATCTTCTTAAAAGCTAGAAACTGCAAACAGTTCATCTTATTCTCATTATATTTGGCTCAAGTTTAGTTACTTTAGATCAATATATTCTCCCCAATGAATTTACTAGAGAGCCACATTATATATCAGACTTTAATGTTTATGCACAAAATGTTTGTTAACTGAATATAAACTACATTTACACTTATGCATATTTTTATGTTGAACTATAATACCTCTCCCCAATGATCACAAAACATAAAACAGGTTTTTAAAAACTATAAACAAATGTCCAAAACTTGAAAATAACTAGTGTCAGACTGGAGACTTGCTAAAGATGATGGTTCCATGTTGGTGTCAGTATTTGGTGGGTGGATTTCACTTTCAGTGTTCTGCTTATTATTTTATTATAGACTACACACTATGATGTGATATAGACTTTTCAGTGGAAAATATAACTCAAAATTTATACTTTTATTATCTTATAAAATTGTAACTTATTTGTATATCAGGATAGAGAATTTGCTCAAACATGATCCCATCTCACTCCATAAAGAATGGCTGCTACCAAGAAATCAACCAACAAAAATGCTGGCAGTGCCATGTTGGAAGAAAGGAACATTTCTCCACTGTTGATAAAGTGTAGACTGGAGCAAAGACTGTGGAAATCGATATGGAGATTCCTCAAAAAGCTAGGATTAGAGGTCTGTTTTGACCGTGCTATTGCCCTGGTAGGTATACGCATGAAAGAATTAAAAGCATCACATCACAGAAACATATGTGCATCCATGTTTTTAGTAGCACTAAAAATAGTAATAGCTAAATCTTGAAAACAGCCCAAATGCCAATAAATATGAGATTAGATAAGGAAGATATTTTTCTTTATAAAGTGGAATATTACTCAGCCATAAGGAATGATAAATTGGAGAGATTTATGCTTAAGTGAATATACCTTGGGGACATACTCATAAGTGAAACAAATAAGACACAGATGTGTAAATGCCATATCATTTCTCTAGTGTGTGAAATTAAAAATATAAATAAGATCCAGAATATATGATAGATAATGTGAAATAGGAAGGAAATGTTCAAAGGGAAAGGGGGTAGGAGAAAATAAAGAATGGAAAGAAAAAACATTGATAGTAAAAACAAAAATGGAAACAATTCTTACGTATGTAGGGGGTTGGGAGTGGTAGGGAGGTCAAGGAAATGGAAAAAAATGGGAATCGAGATATATCATGTACAGAAACAAATTTTTAATGATGAAAGTTGTCCTAATGTATATTTTAAATATAACAATAAACTCAATTGAAAGCCTAGAAATATTCATTCTTAAAAATGATTCTAGCCGCGCGTGGTGGCTCACACCTGTAATCCCAGCACTTGGGAGGCAGAGTCAGGAGGATTGCTGTGAGTTCGAGGCTGGTCTGGGCTACACAGTGAGTTCAGGGCCAGCCTGAACTACAAAGTGAGACTCTCTCTCAAAAGAAAAAAATAAGATTCTAGATTTATATCATTATATTTGTTACACATAACTAACATAATTCAAATTAATTATTGATGACTTAAGCAATATAATTGATATATGCTTATTTAATATTTGTATGTAACTAATGTTTGTAACTTCTTGAAAAATACACTTGGAAAGTACTCAACCGTCCCTAAATGAATTCATCTCTCAGAGATAACTGCTGTATTTTATAGATATGCAATTCAGTGTTCTTCAGGGTGAACTCTGTCTTCTTGCAATGCTTGAAGCCAGTCGTGTTTCATATTTCACATTTTTCCATTTGTTTGTGGAATATTTGCATATAAATAACAAAATAATATGAGACTGGGACCTGAATTTAAGCATAAAACTAAATAATGTTTCATATACATCTTATATACATAGCCTGGAGGTGAGTCTTTGTCCTGTTTTTCTTGCTGGAACCAAGTGCCTAACATACACAGCTCAAATTAGGAAAGGTTCATTCACCTCACAGCCTTCACCATGCCCTGTGACCCTTTGCTATACAATACACTGAAGCTTGAATAAATTAGAAAGTAGCAAAAACTTTCTCCAGGAGGACAAGGAGAAGGGAACAAAAGTTAAGACATGTTATGTACAAATTCCCCATCACAGATGTGATCACTATATCCTATAAACATGCACTAATAAAAAACCTAAGTCAACTAGTAAAATGATCTAAATTTTTATTATTTGCTTTAATTCTACTGAGCTGTCTAAATGTTCCATTTTCATATACATATGAGTCACTTAGGAAGAGCCAATTTTGTTGTGGAAGCAGTTCCATTCCTTGAATGTCACATTCGAGGATGATCAGATGTCAAACACCGTAAAGAACAAGCCTCAAACCTCTGGACAAATGTGTAAGATTCCTTCTAGAACAATTAATTTTGTATCTGTTATTGACTAATAGACTTGAGTTACTTCCAACCAACTTACAAGCTTAAGAGGCCTGAGAAAAATGGGCATTCATAAATTGTAAAAGTACTGCATGTGGAAATATAGGACATATTTTAAACCTAAGTCCTCCGGAGGCTTTCAAAGGCTTCATCTTAATTTCCAAAATGAAATTTCAGCACATGTTGATTTTCTAGTGTCAGTGCTCCGCTGAATGAGGTCCATATGACTCATTACAGTATTCTTGCATATTGGTAAAATATCAGGTCAAACATAATGTGTCCAGCCTCTTTGGAAATCAAGACCATTAAGGAAGGGAAAAAGGGAAAAGGATGTTTAAAAGACAGTTGAATGGGAAAGAGAAATAGAGCTTTTACAGAAAGGAAAGGGAGGAAAAGTTAGATGGAGGGGAAGGAAAGAAGACAAAATTTAAGACTTGTTATTATACATGCACCGCTCCCCAGGATGACGTTCTTCCTGAAAGAAATAGAGGAGCTGTTAAGAAACTGCATCTAAAACTTGGAAATAAAAAGATTAAAGTATGGCCTTTCTAAACCATCTAGAGCACCATTTACTAAGCTCACACTAAAAGAATTTCCAGAATGTTCTGTCATTGCTATTTTCTGTTGTTAATTGGATCCTCAACAACCCGAAGTGGTATGTTAATTTGTGTGTTTCCATCCACTGCAGAAAATAACCACAATATTCATGGTTTTATTATCTTGACAAACTAATCTATTTTAGTATTTTTAATCTAACCCAGAGACCCTATTTTAACATATATATTTCTCAAAATTTCTATTCAATGGTTTTATAGTTAGATTTACAGTATTTGTTTTCTTATTTGTCTGAGCCTGATAAAATATTTGAAACATATTCATTTTATATTTTGGAAAAGTCACGTTTTTAGTGCTGAAAATACTTATTTGACAACAGAAGCTCTGGGTTATGTTTTCTTTTCTTTTGTAGTCTCTTGTTCTCTATTGCAGTGATTCACAGTCAGCTCCAGAAGAATGGAAATAACTTTGTTCGAGATTTCACCTTGGCTGGCCTTGCTCTCCAAGAAGTTCAATAAGTATTACTCTTTAAGGAATAGATCAGATGTGTGACCTCGCTTTGCATGACAAAGCGGGAAGCTGAGGCCACGGAACTTTGTTCCAGCTAACCCAGGAGTCAGAAATAAGACTTGCTTTTGCCACAGAGTAAATTATTTCTCTTAATCCTTCTTTTCATTTTAGAGCTTTATGGCCTCTTTGACCTATTGGTTTTTAAGAAAAATTTATGAGAACCTTAAACAGGATTTTAAAAATACAAATGCAAGCATTCACCCAGCACTGGGGCATTTATGTGGACTCCGTCTGTGGAGGATGGTAGCAGCTCTTTGTTGTCATTGCCTTTGTGTGAAGATGGGATTTTTGCCGTCATACTTTTTGTATTTTATCCAGGACTTTTTTAATGTAGAAGTTTCAAGTTAAATCATGATGAGTTTTAGAAATATTCAAATTCCAGCAAAGCAAAATCAGTGTGTAGGACTCGCTGCGTCTTTTCTGACAACGTGGACAACAGCACGGGGCTGAGGAGACCTATCTCTGCCTGCGACTCCTCTTAGGTTCTCTTCTGCAGTAGGCAGTTTCCTTGCCGTGCTTGCCACCACACCGAAAAAGAAGCAGCTGAGAGCAAAGGGGCACCCGAGAGGAGGACGCTTCCTCCCCGAGCCCCTCACGTAGGGTGTGTGGGCACCTCGCACCTGCAGAGACACCCTGATGGGTGAGCAGCCTCTGGAGACGGGCCGGGCGATGGACCCGCAGCAGGGCCCTGCTCTGCCCACGCCGGCTCCCCAGCTGCCACGGTTGGATTTCTCATTATTTTACATCGTCTCCTCCAAAATAGCTTCTGGCGTGCTGTCCTCGGCACAGAAACTCATAAAATCTCAGCACGAATTAGCGTTATTGGCCTTCTCTGTGGGAGCAGAGCTTCCAGAGGGAACTCAGGGCGGCGCCGGGGAGAGTCCCGTCCTGGCTGCAAGCTGAGGATTCTGAAATGAGGAAACGCGCGTTGCTAATTCTCACCCACTGAGCCAGTCAACTCGAGCAGCATCCAGTGCTGGATGGTACTGACCTAGGGCAGGGTTGAATGAGCAGAAAGACAGGCCGAATATGGAGATCAAAATCTTGATCTGTACCGTCTTTGGATTTTCACTCAGTGATCTGTAAGCAAACGGGCTGGAGTGATTTTTCTAGGGAGATACAAGACACACCGCAAGTGTGACACAGGCTAGTTATTTCTCTTACGTACTTTGCAAAACCCCTCATGGTCCAAACTTTACTGATCCATAACTTGGGAGAAAATGGAGTTTGCTGTCAGTCTAGCTGAGGGTCCAAAATAATAAACACCAGATGATTTAAAAAGTGGGACAAGACTGTATGTCCCTGTGCCAAATCAGAAATGCAATTTTTTAAAAATATAAGAGAAACTAGGGCTGAGCTAATTTCCCTCTGTATTTCCTGTTTTCTCTGAACATCAGGGGGCGGGGGGATAACCATCGCACCCGTACCCCAGCCTCCACCTTCTTCTCCCTCCTCCACAGCACTGTCCCCCAAAACATCTTTTCTTCTTCCACGTCAGCCATTATTTTCTGCTGCGCTTCAATTCTAAACCGAGAACGGACTCGCCTCTCCATTTGTGGCTCATTGATGGTACTGCGCTACCGTTTTCTCCACACTACTTGCTCATTTGCTTTGCTTTGTTTACAAAGTGCCCATGTTCCCAGGGCTGAACTTCAGGCGTAGAATTATCGTCAGTCCATAGATGTCCCTTCTGTTCTTTGTTCTGGCGTGTTGTCCTGTGGAGATCATGTTCTTGCAGTCTAGCTTTCGCCTTTCCACTAGTCCATGGATCCTTGAAAATATACTATGTTGTGTGTGCGTGTGCTTAACAGTCACAGAAATAGTTCATGTTTCTGTCAATATTTTTACATCTATTGTCTATTAATTATCTATCTGGATGGATGCCTAAATCAGTTCATGTTTTCCACAGAATTCCTTCCTATGTATGTATTATACTTAACATAGAAAGTAGTGTACTCTAATTTTTTACAATTACATATTCAAATGTAAATTACTGTGGTTTTTAAATTCTGGATAAATGAGAAAATATCAACTCTGTACCTATTAAAAACTGAAAAATCATAGTTAAGAAAACGCCTTTTAATCTTTTTATTTTATCGCACTGTTGTCTCAAACATAAGGAAATGTTATCAAGGAGTTGTAGTGTAGCAAATAACATAAACATAAAGATATGTACTTGACTTATAAAATGATTACAGTATTTGGGCTGCTAGCTGGGTGGTGAATACTTGCCTGGCATGTGCAAGATGCTGACTTAGATCTTTACCACCCTAGAAATATAAATTTAAGGAAGGAGAAAGGGAGGGAGGAAGGGAAGATCACATTGTTTGGGAAGAATTAGTTAGGGTTTACAAAGGGCATAGGCTGTGATAGCGCAGCCCTGTATTTCCAGAACCTAAGGATGCTGAGGCACAATTGCCATGAGTTCTAGACCAGCCTGGCCTACTTAATGAGGTCAGTGCCAACATGAACTATATACCAAAACCCTATCTCAACAAAAGGAGACTCCTAAGGGCATTATCTAATTTTACATTGTTCATTTGATTCATTAAACTTCTGTTTATAGTTACTGCTGCAATATGTAAATTTAACTATTAGAGAGATGATAGCTATCAATTATTCATCTATTATCAGTTTAATTTTAGCCTTAAGATTGACACAAAATGGTAGTACCTATTTCTGAGTTACAAGGAGATGTTTTTATTTGTGCACATATTGGGTAGTGATCAACCCAGGGTAATATATCATTACCTTAAATTTTTATCATTTGTTCATGGTGGGTATATTCAAAATGCTTGCATCTTACTATTTTGAAATACATACATATATATATATGTAGCATTATTGTGGATACCTTCACCTTGCTGTGCCACAGAAGTCAGCACCTATTTGTCTGTCTAACATAACACATGCCTGTGGACCAGCCTCCCCTCCTTCTCCCCAGGCCCTGGTAATCTCCATTCTACTCTCTGATTTGCTCAGTGTCTCTTTAGACTTCCCTAGTTTACCAGTCTGGTAATCTCCATTCTACTCTCTGATTTGCTCAGTGTTTCTTTAGACTTCCCTAGTTTACCAGTCTTTGTTTTATCATTACATGTTTGTAGTACATTCCGATCGCGTGCTTGACAGGGACCTGGTCCATGTACATAGTACATTTTAATTCTTCTATGTCCCCTTTCCTCCTCTTCTCCACTCCCCCATGTCCTGGTTCCCATCTCATTTGCAAAAGATCTATATCCCTATGGCCTATTATCTATCTTTTATTTTGCTCTTTATTTATATATGAGATTTCTGGCACAAGAGAAACTATGTGATAATTAAAATTCTATGTCTTCACTTAACATTTTGGTCTCAGAGAACAGCCATTTTCCTGTGAATGTCTCAAATCTACTCTTTATGGCAGAATAGTACTCCATTGTGTATAAATACCACATTTTTATCCACTTACCTACTGGACACATAGGCCACTTTCAACACTGAAG